>JAESVK010053130.1:0-10237 GCA_017140935.1 Hamamelis virginiana | reverse complement strand
CCCAACACCATTTAAAATAATAAAATAGCACAATAGAAATTTTAGGGTATCACAACATTACCCCCTTTTGAAAATTTCGTCCCCGAAATTATAAGACAAACTAACCATGAAATAAGTACGGGTACCGCGCTCTCATAGACTCTTCTGATTCCCAAGTAGCTTCTTCAACGTCATGGTTCCTCCACAGAACCTTCACTTGCGGTATAGCTTTATTCCTCAAGACCCGTTGTTGTTTATCTAGAATTTGCACCGGCACTTCTTTGTACGAGCAATCACCATGGAGTTTTTCACCAGGCAGGGCAAGAAACTTAGAAGGATCATGTAAGCTCTTTCGAAGCATGGAAACATGAAACACATTGTGCACCTTTGACATACTCGGGGGTAGGTCCAACTGATACGCCACATTCCCAACTTCCCTCACAATTTGAAAAGGACCAATGAATCTTGGTGCTAATTTGCTCCTCTTTCCGAATCGTACAACGCCCTTTCGCGGCGAAGCTTTCAGATAAACATACTCACCCACTTCAAACTTCAAGTCCTTGTGACGCGCATCATAATAGTTCTTCTGTCTGCTTTGGGCTGTCTTCAAACGATCACGAATGATCTGAATCTTTTCGGTGGTCTCCTTGATCTTGTCAGTAGCCTCTTGAATTTCTCCGGATTCTCCAAACAGGTGTTTCTCTCCAACTTCTGCCCAACAGATTGGCGATCTACAGGGACGCCCATAGAGAGCCTCAAAAGGTGCCATGCCAATGCTAGCCTGATAGCTATTATTATAAGCGAACTCTGCAAGTTTCACATACTTGACCCAGCTACCCTTAAAATCTAGAGCACAGGCACGAAGCATATCCTCCAGGATTAGAATGGTACGCTCAGACTGTCCATCGGTTTGTGGATGGTGCGCTGTACTCATAGTTAGTTGAGTTCCCAAAGCTCGATTCAAAGCTCCCCAAAAACGCGCAGTAAACCTTGCGTCCCTGTCTGAAACTATGGATACAGGCACACCGTGAAGACTGATAATTTCATTGATGTATAGTCTGCACAGCGTACTCAATTTTTCGGACTCTCTGATCGGCAGGAAATGAGCAGATTTTGTCAATCTATCCACGATTACCCACACAGCATCACACCCATTCTCAGCTCTAGGTAATCCAGTTACAAAGTCCATTGCTATGTGCTCCCACTTCCATTCTGGAATAGGCAAAGGTTGGAGCAAACCAGATGGCCTCTGATGCTCGGCTTTCACTTGCCTACAAACCTCGCAATGAGCCACAAACTCGGCTACATCCTTTTTCAAACCTCTCCACCAGAAATTCCTCTTTAGGTCCCGATACATCTTTGTCGCACCAGGATGGATAGAGAAACGCGAACGGTGAGCTTCGCTGAGAACTTCAAATCGAATTTGCCCACGAGGAACAAATAATCTGTTGCGAAAACGTAGCCCACCATCTGTGCTAGAAATTTTCCACCCTTCGGGTTCTTCACCCTGGCCAATCTGAGAAATGAGTCTCATCACTTCCTCGTCTTGGGTCTGAGCTTCAATTACACGAGTATTCAACATAGGTTGTACCGCAAAGTTATACAAACGCCCTTGAACACCTTCACCAAAATCATAAATCTCGTAGTCTTCAAGAACATTCCACATTGCCCATCTGTCCAAAGCCAAGCTGTATACGCGGGGGTGAGACTTCCTGCTTAAGGCATCTGCAACAACATTTGCCTTTCCGGGATGATATTTGAGCTCAAAGTCATAGTCTTCCATATACTCCATCCATCGGCGCTGCCTCAAATTTAGGTCCTTCTGAGAGAAGATATATTTTAAGCTCTTATGATCGGTAAAAACTTCAAAGTTTTCTCCATAGAGATACGACCTCCAAGTCTTTAGAGCGTGAACCACAGCAGCTAATTCCAAATCATGAGTGGGGTAATTGAGTTCATGAGGTTTTAGCTGACGAGAGCCATAAGCAATAACCTGACCATTCTGCATTAGGACACAACCCAAACCCTGTCGAGATGCATCACAATATACTGTATACCCCAACCCACTGACAGGACCCACCAGAATCGGTGCAGAAGTCAATCGAGTTTGCAGTTCACGGAAAGCGGCCTCGCAATTTTCATCCCAAACAAATGCCACCCCTTTTCGGGTAAGCCTCGTCAAAGGAGCTGCTACTCTAGAGAAATTCGCAATGAAGCGACGATAATATCCAGCAAGTCCAAGGAAGCTACGAATGTCGGTGGCGTTTTTGGGTCTTTCCCAGTTTAGCACAGCTTCCACCTTTGAGGGGTCGACAGATATGCCTTCCTGAGAAATCACGTGACCCAGAAATTTTACTTCAGTTAACCAGAACTCACATTTCTCCTTCTTTGCATAGAGCTGATGATCTCGTAGGAGTTGTAATACCCTACGAAGATGAGAAGCATGCTCTCGCCTGGTCTTAGAATAGATAAGGATGTCGTCAATGAAGACTACAACAAACTTATCTAAATAGGGCCGAAACACTCTATTCATTAAGTCCATGAAAGCAGCAGGAGCATTTGTCAAACCAAAGGGCATCACCAAGAATTCATACAACCCATAACGAGTGCAGAACGCGGTCTTCGGAATATCTTCCTCTTTAACTCGGAGCTGGTAATATCCTGAGCGAAGATCAATCTTTGAGAAGTAGCAAGAACCCTTAAGCTGGTCAAACAACTCATCGATACGAGGTAAAGGATAGCGGTTTTTCACCGTTACTCTGTTCAGTTTCCGATAATCGATGCACAACCTCAACGAACCATCCTTCTTTTTCACGAACAAAACAGGTGAACTCCACGGTGAATGGCTTGCCCGAATGAATCCCTTGGCCTGTAATTCGTTTAGCTGTTCCCCAAGCACTTTCAATTCAGCGGGTGCCATCTTATAAGAGGGAAGATGGATAGGATCAGTGCCAGGGTAAACCTCTATAGAGAAGTCCACGTCACGATGAGGAGGCAGACCAGGCAATTCATCAGGGAAGACATCAAGAAAATCCCTCACAACAGGCAACTGCTCAAAACAAGAGAAGTTACCTTCATCTAAATCCAGTGCCGCCAAGGCACTCACAAGTCCATTCACCTGAGTTCACCATAAATCCTTCAGAGTTCGTGGGAACGGTACAGATTTGCCTCGTTCACCCATGAAACAAACCTGACTTCCGTCTTCCAAAAACAAGGTCACCTTTTTCCCAAAGCAATCCACCATTGCTCTATAGAAAGATAACCAATCCATTCCCAATATCACGTCATACCCATGCAAAGGCATAACAATGAGATCTGCACAGAACTCCCAACCATCTATCCGAATGATACAAGATTTACACACAATTTCTGCTTTCAAATTTTCCCCAACAGGTGTAGATACGTACACGGGGAAATCTAAAGAATCAAGCAAAAGCTCTAAGCGGAGTGCACAATCAAGATCGACAAAAGAATGCGTGGATCCCGAGTCAAACAGTACTCGGATCCCAGAATTAAATAAAGAGAGCGTACCCTCAACAACGTCATTCGCTGACCCTGGATTCGGAGGCACCATTGCATACACACGACCTGGAGCAGGACCTCGTCCTCTACCCCTACCCTGACGATTCTGCGGTTGCCTGCTAGATGATGCTTGCTGTGAAGTCTGAGAAGATTGCGGCTGTTGCATGGGCCTGAAATTCGGGGAGAAAGGGCGGTACTGAGTTTGCTGGAGAGGGTGTGGTTGTCCTTGCTGTTGCTGAAATTGTTGAGATTGCGGCTGAGGCCGATAAGGTTGATATGACTGGGACTGGGGTGCCTGTGGGGGTGGTTGGCTATCAGCCTTGAGAGGACAATCACGACGGATATGTCCCTCTTTACCGCAAGAAAAGCAGACTAATCGCCCACTAGTATCCCGTCCACCACTCCCGGGCTGTCCTGGGCGTTGATAAGGTGAACCACGAGAACGTCCTCCCGAAGAACCTGTACTCCCACTAGCACCACTACTAGCACTACCACCTCTGCCACCACTACGTCTCTGAGCGCCATAACCACCCTGGCTAGAACTTGATGCCTGCCCATAACCCTGACCCTGTGCAGCACTGGGAATAGTCATGTACTCCTGATACTGTCCTGAAGACTGCCCCGAGCCCTGTCCTGCGTTCCTCCCAGCATTCCTACCGAATCGCTGTCCTTGCCTCTGATTCCTGCCTCCCTGGCCTCGCCTCTGAAAACCGCGCTGTATTTCTGGAAGTTCTCTCTCCACCCAATAGGCTCGTTCTACTACTTGAGATAAGGTTGGAAGTTTCAGCATATAAATTTGTTCCCTGATTTCCAACTTCAGCCCCTTTTCAAACCTTCGGGCTTTCTGTTCTTCTGTAGTCATTATCCCCTTCGCGTATTTTGATAGCTCTAGGAATTTCCCTTCATATTCAAGTACAGACATGTCCCGTTGGGTTAGGTGCATAAACTCATCTAATTTTGCCTCTTGATACGTTTCCCGAACATACATCTCATTAAATTTTACCTTAAAGTCATCCCAAGTCATCCCATCAATGTTTACACCTGGCTTACTACGAATAGTTGTCCACCATTCACCGGCTCTATCATGGAAACAACTTGCAGCAAATCGAACTCTAAGCTCAGCTGGCGTACCAATTAATTCAAAGAGTTGATGAATCTCATCAAGCCACCGTTCTGCTATCAATGGGTCAGGCCCTCCCAGGAAATTTGGAGGATTTACCCTCGTAAATTCCCTCCAAGCTGAAGGTCTAGTTTCATCTGTCGCAGTTAATGTATCACGACCACGGCCACGGCCACGACCAGTGAAACTTCGTAATAAAGTAGTCATTTCCCTGAGTAAGCTTCGGACATCCCCACTGCCTTCTTCAGGGGCAGCTGGTGAAGAGTTCGCGTTCGAGGGTTCCCCGGTATCTCGAGCACGCCGGGTAGACCTTCGATTCGACATTTCTATAAAACAAAGCACAACTTGTTAAATAAATAGTTAGAGCGGATCTTCCCATACCACCCTATCGTGTACTACCCAACCTGTTCAACATGATGCATGCGCTATCACAAACTCCTAACCTTTACTAGACTCTATATGAAATGCATGAATTCCCGTTCTGGATCTACTAATGAGCTCTGATACCATTTTGTAACACCCCAACCTGACCATTATACCGACCATCCCGGGTAGGTCGACACGTGTCAAGATGTAGGTACAACCTGTACTGCTCATTCATACTTCCATACACAGGGATAAAGAAAGGATAATTTATAACAACATGAAATGATATGTTCTAGTGCATACGTGCCCAAGTACGAGTATACAACAAGTAAAGAGTCAAAAGTACCAAGCTTAATGCCAACATCCCTGGCATATAGGCTACTAAGGAAATAGACTGATAGTTCGAAATACGGATAACTCAAATGCAAGCTAGACTGCCCGATGCACGACTGCCCAGAACACTGCAAACCCCAATGCAACCTGAGTAGAGTTTCCTACCACTGAACCTCTACTAGGAACTTGAAAACCTGCTGCATAAAATACAGCATGAGCTTGGAATGCCCAGTAGGAATACAATCTCAACCAACAGTAATAATACCGATACAAGGAACATTATAAATAAACAATTTATATCCAGTTCACAAATCAACATAAGAAATGGTGTGGGTTTAGATCAGTTATAAACACAGCATAATATTCATCATTTCGAAAACCAGGCTCATAACATAATCATCAGAACGTTGTTCTCAGGCTAATAAGCCTCCGGCACAACGACAGCCAAAAACCACGTTGTTCTCGGGCCCCCGGCACAACGACAGCCAAACCGACCTTTATAAGGTCAAAACCTCTCGAGAGAAGCCGATCAGTTGCCTAGAATGTATGGCCAACTGTCGAATGTAAATATGTAATGTCCCTGCATATCAACCGAGCCTGAACCATGCATAACAGCATGAAAACATATATATTCGCCAAGCAGGCATATAAAACAGTAATAATATGAATTTTTTAGACACATTCTCCAAAGCGAACAGGTAAAGTAGCAATGAGTGGCATATATGTGTATCAAATCATTATTTCAGACAACCATAGTCATCATTCAAAACAGGCACGAAGTAAGTAAATCATATGCCATCATTCATGTTTACAAGACAGGTATAAACACACCACACCAAACATTTATAAACAGCTATGTTCCCTGTATCATGGTTATTCGTAAAACAATTCAAGTTCGTGATCAAACCAGCATTTCATGCAGTTTCAAAATCATATATTATTAGAGTTAGAGAGGTTTGTATCCTACCTTAGCTGGGCAAATAAACTCCTAGCAGTGTTCTTGATGAAATGCACGCTAACTCGCGAAGGGATAGTTATCGGGACTATCCTGATCTGAAACATTGGCCAATAAAGACATGCATAAGTCCCTGCCTAATAAAATAAACCTAAGATTTAAAAACTAGACTCCGAGAGCTTTCCGTACATATAAAGTACGCGAAAATCGGAGTCCATATGCAAAAGTTATTAAGGTTTGAAGTTTGGAGTCGAAAATTATTAAAAAGTGCCAATTTGATAATGGTAGGGGCATTTCCGTAATTTTGCATGTTGAGGACAGCCATTACCAAAAATGGCCTTCTTCCTCACGATGCTTACTGCAACAGACATATGAAAAAAAAAACTTCCTTGTTTCCAAAATACAAATCACCTTAAAATTCAACTCTTTAAAACCTTAAATGAATGATTTAAAACTTGTTTTATATGTTTATATATATATTAAAACTCCAAAACAAAATGCCATAATATTTCCATGGGTGGAGATGCCATGGCCGAAACTGCCATGGCAGCCATGGGTGTCTCTCAAACTCAGCTACTGGGCATCTAAAATATAAATCAACCAGCAGCTAAATTCCCATATGCACAACTCTTTTTCCAGCTGATTTTTCCCAAGCACTAAGATTAAGCATAAATCAACTTAAGAATCACCATTCAACATTCAAATTTCGAAGCATCAAGCTACTGCTCGTGGCTGCTGCTGCTCACAAGCTCACGGCCCAAGCAAAACCCACATAAAACCCTCTCTTAAATGATGATTTACATCAAACAAAGACCTCAAAAAAAGAATTAAGCACATGCAAAATAAATACAAAAAGATTTGCAAAAATAGCTCAAGTTGGAACACAGCAGAGCAGCCATGGCTGCTGCTGCTCTCGGCTCCCTCTACACTAATCTTCACAGACACCCAAAATTCCAAATCAAACCCCCCAGCTGCAAAATCACCTCATGCAAGCTCAAAATAAACCAAAATATACCCTTCAAATTTGGAAATGAAGAAAAAACCACCATGAATCCGAGATATGCACAGTCCGAAATGCAGGTTTCCAAAACAGAGACTTTCATGAATATGGTTTAAACTTCAAAAATCTCAATACCACGGCCATGCATGTTCAAATATAACTCAAATACATCACTACTGACATGAATCCACAACATGCAACCCAAAAATTATGAAATCCATTGTTTGAAAAATCGGTTTTTGAAGCAAAACCCACCAATACGACATAGCCAGTGCTTGGATCATTTAAAAACTAATTTAAAACTTACATGCATGCTTTGTAAAACCATGAAACCTTGAAATACTTTGCATGCAAGTAGAAATCTCTCCAAGCTTAATAAAACCAGTGGATATTTCGAAGATGAGAGAGAGAAATGAAGGTATTTGCAGAGACAAGAGGAGAAAAGAAGAAAGAAAGAAGAAAGAAGAAAGAAGAGGCTTTAAACCTTACCTCTAATGGAAGAAAAGAGGCTCCAGTGAAAGAAGCTCAGGCAACAACACTCCAGCAGCTTCACGGCCTCAAGACTTGGCCCTCCTCTATAGCTCTCAATACTCAAACTAACAATGAGAAATGTGAGGGAGGAGTGGCTGGGTCGTGGGATTTATAAAGAGGAGGATGAGGGCTGTTTTGAAATTTAGAAAAATCACATTTGCTTAAATTGCAAAAAGGACCCTTAGCTTATAATAAGCCTTTTTAATTACCCACAAAACTAAAAACAAAAATTTAAAAAAAAAACTCTTAACTTATATATAAAAAAAATAAAAATAAAAAAAATTACTCCCAACACCATTTAAAATAATAAAATAGCACAATAGAAATTTTAGGGTATCACAAAAGGAATTAAGAAATTCCCATCCCAATACAAACACCCAGCCCATACATCCTATGATCTTCATGTTGGGAAAACCATGGAAGCTTCTATTATTTGAAGGCAGGTATGTCCCTTAAATCCCCTTCACTGGGGCTTTTGATTCCTACAATCCCATCCTTACAACAGGGCTCCATCTATTTGTCCAAGCCTCTCACCATTTGCAAGAAGCTTGATATTTGAAGGTTCTCTCTCTAGGGTTCTCTCATTTTCCATTTTTTGTTTGAGCTTTGAGAATAAAAAAAGAAACAACATATTTATAAAAATACAAATACAACCATTTTTCTCATAAACCAAACAGATCAAACATTTTAAATAATTTAAAATGAAATCGATAGAACCAAACCTTGGAAATAATGGAGGTGACGAGATCATCGGGACTGGAGTGAACCGCTAGCGTTGCGATGGAAGCAAAGATTGACGTGGGTTTGTGCTGACAAGGACGATGAGGGAGAGAGAGGAATAGGGGAGGATTTGAGTGTTTTGAAGAAATTAGTTTTGGGGATTTAAAGATTTCAGGGCCTTTGAAAGTGGAGAAGAGAGCACAACCAGCCATGGTTGTTTACTGTTTAGAAAGAGAGAGCACAACCTGACTTGGCTTTTTTATTTTTTATTTTTTATTTTTTATATTTTTTGGTGCCTTTTATCTCTGTTTGTATTTAATTTAAACATTTCTTGGTTCTTCAAATTTGGAATTGAGTTAGGAATTCCAAATCCAGTTTTAGATTTCTTGTGCCATCCAAACATCGGAATTGAAATTCAATTCCGATTCCATTTTTGTCAGAATTGAAATTGAAATTCCAATTCTGCATCTTAATTCCTATTCAGTGTTCCAATCAAACCCTAGTCTAACAAAATTTAGCTTGTGACTTTACATCAAATCTCATGCATTAGAAAGTTTGGATAGATTAAAAGAGTTATTTCATTTTGTGGAAAAAGGCTAAAAGATCGTACATGTATAGTTTGAGGTAGTCTACAACTTCCGCTTGTCTTATATTAATTTAAATATTGTGCTTAAGAAGAATAATAATGCATTTGACTTTAGGGATATAGTAGTAATTTTAAATACCTATTTAATACTGTTGAGACACCATCACTAGCAAGGGGTATCTTTATAATTTTTTAAACTAAAGAAACTGCCTCCGTAATTGTTAGAAACTTGAAAGACTATAAGGGTAATTTACCGTATTTTAACGGTGGAACCCACCTTTTATCCCATGATTTAAAAAAGAAAAAAAAAAATACTAGGTTGAGATTTAGTAGGGAAATAAAAGTGTGTCCCTAATTTAGGACGTTAAGCATTTTTCTTTTCATTGTTAATTTTTTCTACTAGTACTCCTCATCATGGCAACATCTAAAAGGCCTTTAAAAGGGCCAGTTGTTGAAAACTTTGTCATCCTTCTAGGTTCAAATGCTTAAAATATTGACCCTTGCTTTTAGTATGTTCCAGCAACTCTCTTTGATTGAACTCTCTTGGCTCAAGGTCCGGATCTAGAATGGGATAAGTATCATATTTATGCATTAGTTTCAAATTGGTTTTATAGAAAATTGGTTTCTATCAAAATTTGGCTCACCTTGAAATTTGGCAAGTATTAAAAATGGATTTTTTTTCTTTTCAAATATTGATATTTTCATATTGGTTGTAATGCATAAGCATGCAAGAACACGGAATACAACTAGGCAATAAGTAGCAGTAGCCCAAAACAATCTGCAGGGACCAACTCTCCGTTTCAAACTTGTAAGTCCTTAAGAGCAGCTCCAACTCATCCTTTAAACAGTCTGCTAAAGCTAAAATTTGGCTGAAAGCAAGGTCGGCCCTGAGATTTTGGAGGCCCTGAGCAAGCATCTAGAATGTTGCCCCTACTACATATTGACCAAAAAATTGGGTGTAAAATTTTAGTTCTTGAACCTTAATTTCTCATAAGCTAAAACCTAGCTACAACAATCAATTCACAATGTAGGTTTTCAATAGGCTCACCTCAAACCTCCTATCACAGTTACAAATATATATATATATATATATATATATATATATATATATATATATATATATAT
>JAESVK010053125.1:1608-13295 GCA_017140935.1 Hamamelis virginiana | reverse complement strand
TTTGGGTTCAATTAAAAATTAAATTTTTAAGTGGGTCCTGGTCCCAAGGTCTTGTGGTTGCTGACCTTGCGCATGGGGATGTTGGGGACGAGCCGTGTTTGACCTTGTGTGCCGTGGTTTAGTGAAAGTCATTCTCACGTGAGTGTTAATCTGTTGCATGGCTTGCTTACTCCTCATAATATTCATTTTAGGCCTGTTTTGGTTATACCGCAAGGTGTTAGGCTCGGGCTAGTGGATGCGGGTCGTGCGCATGGTGGTTGTCCACATGGTGGTCTTTGAGTGCATGCTGGTCCTCTTGTGCATCGGTTTATGCGCCTCTGATTCTCCTTGTTGCCGTGCTCATGGTCTTTGGCTATGCTTGCTCCTGACGGCTTTGATGGTTGTGCTTTCGACCGTTTGACCGACTATGTTCAATTTTATTGCTATATTATAATGTCGGTTGATGTGTTTACAGGTCTAGTTTAGACTTTTTAAATGCAAATAGGAAGGGTTGAACTTCCATAGTATTTGTATTTGGTTTTTACTTCCCCCTAGCCTCTTGGGTTGTAAGAGGTTTCTTTTATAGGTTAGGGAGGTTGGTTGGCCTATTGGGCTTTTAAGCTTCGGCTTGTCGCCAGGATGGCATTTGCGCTGTAATTCTTTTTTTGGTATATATATTTCTTAATTATCCAAAAAAAGACATCCCTCCCTCTCGAATTTTTCAGAGAGTAAATTTTATCTTTAAGCTTTTTTTTAAGAGACTCTCGTGACACAGGGGAAGCAACATCAGGGCTAACCAACCGGTCATCAGCAAAATCAACACTAGAGTCCTCCAAACCCCTAAAAGCAAGAACATCAAACATATTGCTAGTAACATTAACAGAATTAGAATTCTCTTTCATCACCTCAACCCTAGAAACAGGGTGTTTAGAAGTAGGAACCTTCTGCCATTGCTCATCACTAGCAGCTTTAACCTTCCACACACGAACAACAGGTTTAGTCAAGATAGGAGGAGGAGAAAGAGGGCATTTCTGCTTAGAGTGACCAAACACCTAACACTTCTCACAACGAGAAGGATTCCAAGGCAATTCAATAAAAACTTCCTCAATGACACCATTTCCAACATCCAATTTAATAGACTTGGGAATGACAAAGCTCGCATCAATCTCAACACAAATTCGAGCATAACTTGCTCGACCCCCAGTAGCCGTGTGTAAATCCATATAGAGAGGGTTTCTAAGAATACTGCCAATATACTCCAAACCCTTGGTGGAGCGCAAGACAAGAGGAACTTGAAATAGCTTAATCCAGACTGGAATTTTAGAAACCCCATACTTCTTTAATTCCAATCCCGGATGCCATTTCATGATAACCATGAATTTGCCAGCAATATAATATGGACCATCTGTCAAAATCCTGGCTAAAGCATCAGAGCTGGTGGCCTTGAAGAGGAATATACCAGAATCAAATTTAACCACTTCAGCTACATTATTACCCCACACACGATCAGCCCACTCCTTAACCATATTAAATGGAAGATTTTTATCGAGAACATACCCCACAAAAGAGAGCTCTAACATTTTATGACCTTCCTCAATAATTGGTTTAGGAATACCAAAAATACCTTCATTCGCCTGAGAAACCTCCCTCTTTGAAAGTTTAAGGAGTTTAGCTTGACTAGAGGGATTATGAACAAGGCTACTAAAAGAGCGAGAAGGGCCACTTCGAGTAACCAAACTCACATTCAAAGGTTTACCACCATTAACACAAGACCTTAACGGAGGATAGTTGTAGTCAAAGTTCGAACTAGGAAAAGATCCTCCTTTGACGTCCCCATTAGAACAGTGTACTGGACTAGCAAGGGGATTAATTCCATCTTTAATACCAACAATTAAACCATTATTTACACCCTTAACAACCGCACCATCAGAACCTTGAGGGGATGCATGCACGTCTTCAATTGTAGCATGTGAACATGCTTGTAATGACCCAACAAGACCACGGTCAGCCTCCACTTTCTCACGGGCAACACCCACTTCCATAGCAGCAAGAGAAGAAAAAGCATTACTATGCATAAAAAAATATTGGTCAACACGTGCACCCATGTTCCCCTTTAACAAATGAGAATCGGCCCCACTACAATCCCCAATCAGCGCTTGAGAAGAATGCCCACTAACTCGGTCAACAAACCCATCCAACCGGGCAGCACCCATAGTCTCATAACTGGCCCCACAAAAAACCTCCTCACAAAAGCCTTTACTTGGTTTACTTGGTATACTTGGATTAACAAGCCCACCGAATGTGTATGTCAAGCTCTAATGGCCCTTTCTAGAGAGAGAAGCTCTGGGGTAGGATGAGTGGTTTCAATCCTCATTATCTTTTTTAGTCCTGGTTCTCGTGTGTTCATTTTTGTGTGATTGTTTGTGATCCTTGGATCCTTGGTTATTGTTTTCTCTCTTTTGAATTTCTTCTGTTATTGATTTTAATGGGCAAGAATTCTGGTTCAAAGAATGGGTCCAAAATGTCTCTTAAAGACTTCCATGACAATGTCCCTGATGAAGGTGGTGGTAGTGCCATGAGTACACCTGTTGAGATTGATTCGTTTGAAGTTAAGGCTGTTATTAAGCTTATGGAAATAAAGAAATGGAATCTTGAAGAGCTTGCTTCTGTTCTCTGTACCCAGATCCGTGCGAAAGTGGACCTGCCAAGGTGTGCCATTGTCAAATTGGGCCTTGTTGAACTGCTAGCTCGTGAAGGTAAGGCTCTGGTTGATGGCAAAGAGCTTGATTCCATTTTAGCTTCTTGCCCTCTTGTTTCTGGTTCTGGAAGTGGGAGTGTTGGTGTTGAAGGGAGCAGTAGTAGTAAACCTGTTGAGCAGGTTGTTCCTGAGACGTTTGTGGAGCATGTAGTGCATGGTGAGCCAGATATGCATGTGGAGCAGGATCATGACAACTGTAGTGGTTTGTCATGTTCTTGCGGTAGTCAAGACGAGTGCTCTCTCTGCCGGGACAGTGACTTTGGATCTGAGTTGGGTGTGGATGATGGTGGTGAGGTCCTTGTGGGTGTAGATGAAGGAGCTAGGGATGAAGTAAAGCTTAGTCTCGTGGATGCATGCCCTGGTGTGGGCTCTGTTGAGAAGGAAGCTTCATCCGCCATTGTTGTTGGCACGTCTCCCATTGTAGGTAGGCACGGTTTTTCTTGTGCAGCCTCTACTATTGATGTGGACTGTGTAGCTGCTGTTGCAGCGGCCTCACCTGCTGCGGAAGGGTCTCCAATTGGTCTAGGTTCTGTGTCACCTTCTCGCCCAGCTTCTCACGTCCACTCTAGTTCAGGCCGCAATCCCTCTGGTTTTTTTGGATACTAGTCCTCCTTGTGGCGTTATGGAGTCTGGTTCCACTCAAGCTGCGAACTTTCTTGTTCTTGCGTCACATGCAATCTCGGTTCAAGCTTCTGATGTTGATCCTGTTGGTAGTGAGGTGTTGGGATTTCATAAATCTCGGGAATGTGGTTTGTCCACTGACATGGCTTGTGAATTTTGTGGGGAGATAATCATTAGTTCTTTAATTCCGTGTGGGACCGGTACAGGTGAAATGTGTAATGCGGTTTGTAAAGCATGTATTAGCGCGGGACTCAAGTCAAGGAGTACATGCATTGTTGCGCCAGAGGAGGACTTGAATGGAGGGAATGATTTAAATGCATTAAATGCATTTAATGCATTAAATGCAAAGGGATCTTCATTGCCGCGAGGAGCTACCCAAGCTTTGGGAGACTTGTCTAGTCATGGAAATTTGAGTGCTAGAGGCGCCTTTTCTCAAGGATCTGATGTGGGTGGAGCTTTGGAAGCCGTGGGTGACGCGAGCTGTGGGGCCCCTCAAGTTGCATGTGCAGTTGTTTGGCTTGCATGCTCCTCAGATTATTCATATTTGGCCTGTTTGGTTAATCCGCAAGGTAATAGGCTCGGGCTGGTGGATGCGGGACGTGCGCATGGTGGTTGTCCACATGGTGGTCTTTGAGTGCATGCTGGTCCTCTTGTGCATCGGTTTATGCGCCTCTGATTCTTTTTTTTTTTTTTTTTTTTTTTTTTTTTTTTGGATAATTAAGAAATATATATACCAAAAAAGGAATTACAGCGCAAATGCCATCCTGGCGACAAGCCGAAGCTTAAAAGCCCAATAGGCCAACCAACCTCCCTAACCTATAAAAGAAACCTCTTACAACCCAAGAGGCTAGGGGAAGTAAAAACCAAATACAAATACTATGGAAGTTCAACCCTTCCTATTTGTATTTAAAAAGTCTAAACTAGACCTGTAAACACATCAACCAACAAAATAATTTAGCATTAAAATTGAACATAGCCGGTTAAACGGTCAAACACGACCAGCAAAGCCGTCAGGAGCAAGCCCAAAGCCCAACTGAACATCACAAAAAACGTGATATGAAAAGCACAACCAACAGCTCAAACAAACATACAAAATAAAACCCATGTAGATCCTGAAGCATAAATAATGGAACCCATCAAAAGGCATACGACCCAAACCAGCATAGCTAAAAACCATGAGCACGGCAGTAAGGAGAATCAGAGGCGCATAATCCGATGCACAAGAGGACCAGCATGCACACAAAGACCTCCATGAGGACAACCACCATGCGCACGACCCGCATCCACAAGCCCGAGCCTATCACCTTCAATAAACGAACCGGGTTCAACACCAAGCGAGAAGCTATGGCCATCATCCACCAATCCACGACAAACATGGACACACACGGATTTGTCCCCAACAGCCCCAAGCGCATGAAGCTATTTCTGCATAGCCTGACTCTGACATAGGAAAAAGAGTGGCACGCACTACATACGCCCATGCGCATCAACCAAAGACATGAGCTCAAGCTCATTACTGTAACGAGACAATGACAAGGGCCCCACTCATGCAAATGCACCCACAACACCAACAGCCACCACGCGGATTCAACAAAAGACTTGCAATAAATGCAATACCACGTGACAAACCAAAAAAGAACCACTTACAACCCAAGAGGATAGGGGAAAGGAAAAAACAAAAACTAAGGACGGGTGAAATGGGTTAGAGAGGAGGGTTCTGGCGATTTGGGGTGCGAGAATCTTGTCTTCCTCGCATGGAATTTTGGATCTGTGGATTCTGTGGGTTCTAGTTTCATGGACTCTGTTTTCTTTTGTTTTCTTTTGTCTGGTCTTGGTTTGTTTGTCTTCTTTATGGGTCACAACAAGCGTTCTTCTTTTACTGCGCGTGGGAACGGTTCGTCATCCAAGGCCCCAAGATCTGGTTTGTCTCCCATGGTGGGGTCGCGTGTGGGTGGGATGGGTTTGGTTGAGTTAATGGAGGGTCCCGCCACTGTATGCCATGTGAAGCCTGCCGAAGAACTTGGGTTTGTGGATTCTGCATCTGAGGGTCCCGCCACTGTTGTTGGTGAGGAGTTTGGTCTTCCACATGGCTTAAAGCAAAGTGAGGTTGTTGATTCCCTCAATGATTCGCGGGTTGTTTATACGGATTCGCGTGCCTTTAATGCAACATTTATTCCTTCTGAAAGTGCAATTAGGGATTCGAGTTTGGGTGTCTGCGAGGGTTTCACTTGTGGAAATGGGTCTGATGCGGTGTTCCCTCCTTTGGTGAGTGGAATTCCACATGGCAAAGATTCCCTTGGTTGCGTTGAAACCCATGTGGTTCCAGGAGCTTTATCTATGAAATCTCCCGCGGTAAAGGCTGCATTTAATAACTCTGAAAGTATAATTAAAGGGCGTGGGGTGGCGGATTTGCATGGATTTTCTGATGGAGAATGTTCTGAATCTCTTTTGCGTGGTGGATTAGAGACTGGTTCTATTTTAGGGGCTGGTTTGCCGCTTCATAGGGTTGATTCTCAGGTTTCTGCGGGATCAAAGGTGGAGCCCTCACTTGTCGGACATTCAGCTCAAGAGAATCCACTGTCTCATGCAGAGGAATTAGAAAAGAGTCTGGGTTTCTCTGATGACACCAGGTTTCTTTTTTCTAAACCTGTGTCACGTACTGTGTACTCCTCGCGTATTTCCTCTGTTGGGAATGTTCACTCAGATCTTTGTGGCTCTAGATCCAATTTGTTAGGTCTAGATTCCCATGGATCTGAGAAAGATGGTTTTCAGATTGGCTTTTGCTCTGGGACAGGTTTTGATATTAATAGAAATAGTCAGAGTGGGTCTGGGTTAGCAGACAAAGGTAAAGGTGTTGGCCATGGTTTAGCCTCTGGTTTTCCTTCTGGTATTGGAGGAGATGTTGGGTCTAAGGAAGGGGGTCTGGGTAAGGCTCTTGGAAGTGCTCCTGCAGGTGCAGCTATTGATGGATCTGGCAATCGAGTTATTTCAGACTGGAAGTCTCTTTTTTGCAAGCCTTCTGGCTTATCTTCAAATCTGCAGTTTCATAAGCCTACTATAGTGGATGGGAGAATTAGAGTAAATCCTCCAGAGAGTGTAGCTTTGGCTGGTATGGTACATTGGCAGGAGTGTATTGTGGGACAATTTATTGATAAAAGACTTCCCTATTTGGTTGTAAAAAATTCTGTTGCTAAACTTTGGGGACATAGAGAAATACCTGAAATTTTATCCACTGATAGTGGCCTTTTCATTTTTCGATTCTCTAATTTAGAGGTCAGAGATTGGGTCTTAGATTCTGGTCCTTGGCATGTGGGGGGGAGACCTCTTATTTTGAGGAAGTGGCAGCCTAAAATGGAGATGCTAAACTTGAAATTGGTGAAAATTCCTTTATGGGTTAAATTCTTCAATATCCCTATTGAATATTGGACTGAGGAAGGCTTCAGCTTTATTGCCAGTGCTATTGGTAAGCCATTATACTTAGATTCTCTTACTCAATCAAGACAGAGACTTTCCTTTGCCCGCATTTGTGTGGAAGTTGATATTGACTGTGGATTCCCTAATTCCTTTGAGCTTGGTTTGGGGGATGGCAAGGTTGCTGACATTGGGGTAGTATATCAATGGAAGCCGAGCAAATGTATGCCTTGTGGTGTTTTTGGTCATGGTCCTTCTACCTGCCCAGTTGTTAGCAAGAAAGTGTGGATGCCTAAATCTGTGGTCTCTGGGGGAGCTGGAACTGATAGGGTTGTAAATTCTGGTACTGTACCTATTATTAGTTCTAATAAGCAAGTTTCTGCAGGAAGTTGTATGTCTTTTAATGCTATTTCTCAAGGGCCTGGAGTTTCTGAAGCTGATTTGGTTAGAGGTCAAGGTTCTGGTCCTAGTAAAAGTCAGGTGAGTGACTTTGTTTCTCCTAATCGGTTTTCTGTTCTTGAATCTGATTCTGTTCCTGTTGTTAATATTCCCGGTTCTAGTGATATACCTCCTCAGAATTTACATAGTGTTTATATGGATTCGTGTAATTCCATAATTCCTGTTATTGATGGTACTGATGTAAATGTTGTTCATGCTGTAAATGATGTTGTAAATATTGGATGTGGTATTAGTGTGGTTAATGATGTCCCTGAAGAGGGTCTCCTGGTTGACTCTCCTTCTGGTTCTGTGCTTGAGACAGTGTTTTCTGATAGTTCCCCCATCATTAACAATTTCAAAAATGTTAAAATGGTTGATGAAGTTGTTAATGTTTCTGGAGATGGATTATTATCTAAGAGCAAACTGAAAAGACTTAGAAAGCAAAAACATAAATTGGGCCTGGCCTCTGATAAGGCAGGCATGGGTGATGATTGTATGGATCCCAATCAGTCATGATCAATTTTGCTTGTTGGAATGTCAGGGGGTTGAATGATCCCCTAAAACAGAAAGAAGTTCGGTCTTTGATCCAGTTTCATGATATCTCTATTTTTTGCTTGGTGGAGACTCGGGTTAGAGTGGTGGGTATGGATAGTATATTTTTGAGGATTGCCCCCGGTTGGTGTATTAATCATAACTATAATCACTCTACCCTTGGTAGAATCTGGGTTTGTTGGAATCCGATTATTGTTAACTTAATTTGTTTGAATAGTTCTGATCAAGCCATCCATTGCCGTGTTTTGGTTCTTCGTGAGAATATTTCTTGGTATTGTACTTTTGTGTATGCTTCTAATTGTCAGTATGATAGAAAGCAGTTGTGGAGGCAGTTGAATTGGTTTTCTTCATCTATTGGGGGCAGGCCTTGGATTCTTCTGGGTGATTTTAATGTAACTAGATTTTCTAGTGAAAAGTTGGGAGGCAATGTTTTGATGGATAATGCCATGTCGGATTTTCATGAATGTCTCTTTGATCTTGAGCTGTTTGATATGCCTTTCATAGGCCCTCTGTTTACTTGGATGAATAGGAGAGATGGGGCTTCGTTTATTACTAGGAAGCTGGATAGAACTTTAATCAATGAAAGTTTTATGGATGCCTTTCCTGGTGCTTTCACCCAGTTTCTTCCTCCTGGTATTTCTGACCATTGTTTAGCTTTAGTTAAGCTTATCCCCTCAGCTGTGCAGGTTAAAAGATCTATCCCTTTCAAGTTTTTCAATTTCTGGGCTGATCATCCTGATTTTTTGACTATTGTTGGTAATGCTTGGAATAGTAGCTTTTATGGCCAGCCTATGTACAGGTTGTATCGTAAACTCAAAGCGACAAAAGAAGCTCTCAAAGCTTTCAATTTTAGTGAGTTTGGTGATATCAGGGGAAAAGTTGCTACTGCTAAACAGAATTTGTTTGATGCCCAGTCCTCTCTCTTACATAACCCTCTTGATGGCTCTTTTATTGATTTGGAAAGGGATTGTCTTAAGGTCTATAATTCCCTAGCTCGGGCTGAGGAAGGTTTTTTTAAACAGAAATCTCGTGTTCAGTGGTTGAAGCTGGGGGATCAGAATACAGGATTTTTCTTCAAATCGGTTAAGGCAAGGAATTCTGTCAATTCTATTAAATGTATCACTCTTTCTGATGGTTCTAAGGTGGAGGATCCTGTGGCTATCAAGAATGAAGCTGTGTCCTATTTCCATTCTATTTTAGGCAGTGATCCTGGTTCTCCTAGTGATTATGGTATTCTTAATTGTTTGGAGGGGTTTGTGTGGTCTTCTAATCATCTTGAGGTCCTTAACAGAGATATTTCTGCGGATGAGATTAAGGCTACAATTTTTTCTATTAAGAATGATAAAGCTCCTGGTCCTGATGGTTTTTCGTCCTTGTTTTTTAAGAAAGCTTGGAGTATTGTGGGAGAAGATGTTATTGAGGCCATTGCTTCCTTCTTCAGTTCGGGTTGTATCCTCAAGGAGATTAACTGCACTATTATTGCCCTTGTCCCTAAGGTTCCCAATCCTTCCTCTTTTAATGAGTTCAGGCCTATCTCTTGCTGTAATGTAATTTATAAGTGTATCTCTAAAATCATTGCTAATAGGCTTAAGTTGTGCATTCCTGATATCATTAGCCCTTTTCAATCTGCTTTTGTTCATGGTCGCATTATATCTGATAATATTCTGTTGACCCAAGAGATCATGCATAATTATCATAGGGATGGGGGGCCTCCAAGATGTGCTTTAAAGATTGACATTAAGAAAGCCTATGACTCTGTAAATTGGGAAGCCTTGGTTGCTATTTTGAGACATATGGGTACTCCTGTTCACTTGTTGAATTGTATTGTTGCCTGTATCACTTCTCCCAGGTTTTCTATTGCTGTTAATGGGGAGCTTGCAGGATTCTTTGCGGGGAAAAAAGGCTTAAGGCAAGGGGATCCTATGTCTCCCTTTCTTTTTGTTATTGTTATGGAAGTTTTGTCCAGATCTCTCTCGCTGGCCACTAGAAGGGATGACTTTGAGTTCCATTTCAGATGTGAGAAAGTATGTTTATCCCATATTTGTTTTGCCGATGATCTGTTTCTGTTTGCTAGGGCCACTGCTGGCAGTGTTCAAATCCTTATGGATGTTCTGAGAGATTTCGAGGAGTTTTCAGGCCTCCAAGTTAACTCCAGCAAGAGTGCTATATTTTTCTCAGGTACAAATGATTCTGTGAAAGCTGACATTGTTCGAATCACTGGGATGAGTGTGGGAAGTTTGCCTTTAAAGTATTTGGGGGTTCCCCTTATCTCTACTAAGCTTTCTAAGTCGGATTGTCAGCCGTTGTTGGAAAAGTTGATTTGTCGTATCCAGTCTTGGACTAGCAAATCTCTTTCTTTTGCTGGTAGACTTCAGTTGTTATCCTCTGTCCTGTTTAGCATTCAGGTGTACTGGTGTAGCGTGTTCATAATCCCCATTGACACTGTTTGCAGGATCGAGCAGATCTTTAATGCGTTTCTCTGGTCTGGATCTTATGGAAAGGCTCACAAGGCCAAAGTTAGTTGGAGTGAGGTGTGTAAACCTAAGTTGGAAGGTGGCCTTGGTCTTCGTAGGGTCAAGGATTGGAATATTGCTGCTATTTTGAAGCACATTTGGAGTTTGTTCTCTAGATCAGGCTCGATATGGGTTGCATGGGTTGAGAAGTATCTCCTGCGAGGCAGAAGTTTCTGGTCCATCAACATCCCTTCCAATTGCTCTTGGAGTTGGAGGAAGATTCTCCAGTTGAGGGAAGTGGCTAGGCCTTTTATCAGACATAGAATTGGTAATGGCAATTCTACTTTTTTATGGTTTGACAACTGGCATCCTGTTGGTCCCTTACTTCAGCAGTTTAGTCCCAGGGTGGTCTATGATGCAGCCATCCCTCTGCAGGCTAAAGTATCTTACATTTTATCAGATGATGGTTGGAATTGGCCTGTAACTAATACTTCTGATCTCATTGCCATCCGTAATAGCTGCTATGATTATCCTCCTCTCAGTTCCGGGACGGAGGATACAGTGGTGTGGACTCTCTCTCCCTCTGGAGCTTTCACTACTAGTTCTGCTTGGAATCATATTCGCCTGTCTAGTTCAGCTGTCAGCTGGCATCATGTTGTGTGGTTCTCGAATTCCATTGGCAGACACTCCTTTATTTCTTGGTTAGCTATTCTGAATAGGCTGACTACGCAGGATAAACTTTTGAGTTGGGGAATTATTTCTTCTATGTCTTGTGTTTTTTGCAGGGCCAATGTTGAAAATATGAATCATCTCTTCTTTGGTTGCAGGTTCACTGCTCTCATCTGGAGAAAGGTTCTCATGTTATGTGGTCACAATCGTCTCCCTCGTTTCTGGGAGAATGAGTTTATGTGGATTATCTCCTGCAAGAGTAAAAATTTCTGTAACACTGTTAAAAGAATTGCCTGGGCTGCTACAATTTACATTATCTGGAGGCAAAGGAATGCGAGAATCCATGAAAATTCTTTCATTAGTTCTGATGACATTTTCTCTTTGATTTGTAATGATGTAAGAAGTAGAGTTTCTAGTTTTCAAAACATTGTTGATAATCCTAGGAATAGGTCTATGTGTGATAGGTGGGCTTTTCATTGTAATATCTTTAAGCATTAGAGCTGGCTTTTGTTTTGGTTGCTTGTGCCCGGGCTGTGGGCGTTTGTGCTTGTGTGCTGGCTGGTTCTGTTGCCATTTGTGTTTGGGCTGTTGGCTTTTGTTTTTGGCCTCGTTTTCTGTTGTGGTTTCTGTTGTGCTTTTTAGGCAGGTCTGTTTTTAGGCAGGTGTTTTTGGCTTTTGTCCCTTTTTTAGGGGAGGTTCTGTCCGTTTTTCCGTAGGTTTTTGTGGCCTCGGATTCTTTGTTCTTTTGGGCTTTGCCCTTCTTGGATTAATAAATTCTTAATTATCCAAAAAAAAAAAAAAAAAAA
>JAESVK010053121.1:0-13365 GCA_017140935.1 Hamamelis virginiana | reverse complement strand
GTCACTACACCGATAGGAAAGACTACCTATCCTCCCAATTGGAGCCAGTTTAAATATGTGCTACTCTTAACGGTTTATTAAATATCCACTTTAATAAACCTATGAGTAGGAACTCGTTTAGAATAAATGTGTACTAGAAATATGAGTCTCCATATCTCAACAACTTTGAGATACATATTTCTTCTATCATTTATTCATGGACCTTATCATATATATATAAATACATACGATAAGTTGTACCTTCAAATACATATAATATGAAATTGATATGCCCTTTAGGATTGGTTTTAAGGCATACCTCTAACAATCTCCCACTTGCACTAAAGCCAATCACCATAGTATCGTATACTAGTCTTCGCAAGACAAGGCTTCTAACACACACAGGTGTTAAGGCAAAGTAGATTTATGCAAAACTCCTTTTGCATATTATTATTTTCAATAATAGTAATTAAACTAATATCCTCTGCCAACTCTGATGTCCTAGTAAATGAGACCTGTGTTCTCGAAAGAAAACACCATACTCTAGACATCCTTTTAGGTAATTTGTAAATAGCATCCCTTTATAAAATTTCTTTATACATGCAAGTATTTCATTCTTAAACTCTTTTAAGATTATACTTGTATCTATTCAGAATCCCTATTCCGAATCAACAATCAATATCTGCTAACAACCATTTGCAGCATAAATGATATTGACTTAAGTACATAAGTTTTAATCATATGAGTCTCCATATTTCCCAAATATTTTGCTCATATGAAATCCCTCACAAAATCGAATTTTTGAGAGATTTGAATTCCTATAACGATTATAGAATTCACAATACTACGTTAGTATTTAAAGTATGTACTTTATAAAGAAAATCAAGAATAATATCGATGACTCGCATGCTCCCACTTTCCTTTTTGAAACAAGGTATCTTATGTATTAAACCTTTTTAATAACATAAAATTCCTTTTGATGTTTCATAAAGGTATAGTTCTCAACTATTGTGGAAACACTGTTTTCTAATAACTCTTTATTTGAGAAAGCAAACTTTTGAAGTTTATTTGAAATATCTCATATTTCCAAATAATTTCCAAACTTTATCGTTTAACATATTTAAGGTCTATTAGTGATATAAGATTCAACCAAATATTCTCAATATTTTTCTTTTAGTTTTACTTCATATGAATCATTTGAACTCTTCAAATATTCATAGTTTTGAATCATTTGAACGCTTTCAAACATTCAAATAGCTATGAAGTATACAAATTAAATTTAAGGTTTATACATCTTATGTATTACCCTTTTTAATCTCCTTATAAAATAAGTTGATTGGTTCATATTAATTAATGAATCAAAATTCATTTATTAATGTGATCCTTAAGGTTGAATCCTTATATATCATTTCATGCATTTATTTAAAACATTCATAAAGAGTATAGAACTTTAAATCAATTGCCAGAATTAATCCAAAATATCTAATATTATGAATTAACTGTTTTAAATAAAACTTCAATTAAGAAGTATTAAAACACTCGGCAATATTAATGAAGTTTCTATGAACTCTAAATAAACTAATCAAGTATCAAGTTTCAATGTTAAATGTATCAACTGTTGATTCATTTCCAAACAAAGAAAGCTTGACATCTACTTGATCTTCCACTTCCATTTGTTTCTACATACAATCGTATTGTACTATAAAACACAACTACGTATCGGATACCATAAGCAGAATAATTCTAATTATTAATTAGTAAATGAAAAATCATAGGACGTACCATTAGAAGAACCATTCTTCAAACTAGGTACTCCTTGCAGTTTCTCTTCCAATGACATAACTTACCGCACTTGAAACTCTTTCCTTTAGACTTCTCTTTCTTAATGCCTCATTTTGGCTTATCATGACACTTCTTCTTCTTTCCCTTGCCCTTAGGTTCGGTCTTAGAAGTGGAAGTTCCATTGATAGCCAAAACATTCCCTTTGGGTTCCTTTTTCAAGGTCTCCTAACAATCACTAGCATATTCATCAAATCAGTGAGGGAATGATTTAGATGAATTACTTGTGACTTGCAGGAAGGGAATGAAGCAAGATGTCAATGCTCCTATTAGCAGTGATCTTAACACTTAAGATCATGCACCAAGTAAATGTACTAGATCATCTTGAGACAAAGCTCATTAACAGATGTCCCATTCATTATCTTATAGGAGAAGAGTTCACTAATAGAATTGTACTTTACAATTCTATTCTGTGAACCACAAGGTTCCCTCAGATGTACCATACATCATTGTCAAGTCACTTACTATAAGTGTCTTTCTTCTCCTTATATGCCCCCTTATGACAAAACATTGGGGCATGGGGCATTGACCACGTAGTCTATTTTATCAGCAGCTAAGACTAGGTTTCTTAAACCAGTCTCGGAAGTTTTGGACCAGTTAAACGATTGTCATTTAAATATTCTAGAGAGTAGGTTTAGATGAGCTATCTACAACAGAAAATAATAATAAATTTCATATTAAATAAACATAAAAATTTTTGGTCTTTAATTTCTATGTTACCTCCCACTATTTTGTTCAAATCCCATACACCCTAGGATGAGACTTGGGAATTTCAAAAGATTAAATTTCCATAGTAGGGATTGGGGTCCCATTAAGAATTAGTACCCTCACATGTTAGTTTCTTGGATACTAACCCTTAATGAGTGGATAACTCTTTATCCTAATGCTTCACCTAAGCAAGTTCCAATCATCCTTTAGCCTCTAAAATACAGTAACCTCACATAATAGTTTATTGGTTAGTGTACTTTAGTTAAATCACACCTACCATTCACATGAGTATGGTCAATTGAATGTGGCATCCCTCACATGTTAGTTTCTTGGTAAGCCCCATTATCGCACCTCATGATATCCAATATGTAACAAGCTGGTTTGAACCTTCATAATGAATGTGTTCCCACATATCTGCAGCCAAACACATCCACCACAAAGATTCTCCTATCTTGTAATGGTAGGAGGCTAGGATAAAGCCCAAGGCCTCTTCCTTACAATTTAATTTTGTAATAAAGGGGTTTTGTGAAATGTCTCATTTTAACATCATACATCACATGCATATAAGCAAATATATATCACATACATATTTAGTTAAGACCAATATTTATTATTAGTCCTCAATTATCCTCCCACTGTCCTCCTAAAGGTTATGGTGGATTCATCTCGAACATATAATAAATTAGGTCTAGGCCCTAACAAGCATACATCACATATATAAATGGGCCTTTGGTATGATTATGGACTTTCAAGGTGGGTTCAAGCTTTGAGCCAAAAAGATGAACCCTAGGTCTAAAGTGTGGGTTGGTGATCGTAATAAAATCCTATGTAACTATTACATAGCGACAAACAAATCTTCTTCAAGATCTTGATGTCCTTGCCAAGTCCTTCTCATGTCCTTGCTTTTCCTCTCGAGCAAGATTCCACCATGCATCTCGGGTCCACCACTCGCCTTCTTGAATTGAAAATGCAATTTATAAAAGAAAGAAGGGGATTAAGGGAATAAGGGGATACATAGGGATAGAGAGGGAAAGAGGCATGCAAGCCCCAATTAAATTACATCACCACATTTAAACAACTTTTAAATACAACCCAAAAATAAACCATACACATCACATGCGGCCAATCACATCTCATTTAATTGGTCTTTAAGTCCATAATCATCCATTCACAATTATACAATCGCATTGCATAAAAAGAAAGCAACATATAGTAAAAAGGCAATGATGACAATGGCATATAATTAATTAAAGTCATGTTATTATTATCTCATAACAATAACAAAGATATTATCATTATCTTATAATAATAATAAAGTCCTTTTAATCTTATTAAAAGGATTCCATCATATCTTATATGACTAAACTAGCTTCTTTCTTAAAACAAGTAAAACCCCTAATTGTCACAACTAGGGTTTTAATTATACAGAATTTAATTTGAGAAATTATTCTCACAATTCCTACCATGCATTTAACACTTTAATATGCCTAGTAGATTAATCACTATTAACCTACAATGGTGGAATAAATAATAACTCAAAATGAAAATTCTAAGAAAGAAACAATTTCTGTTTTTCAACAAAAATTTCAGAATTCAGCTACTGTTTTAGGACTAATCTTTCCTATATTAAAACTAACTTTTAATATGTGAGAATACTCTATTTCACAAGGATTTTCAGTCCTCTTTCGAATGGCATAGGTCTCGTTTCGTGATTCCAACGTTTGGTATCACTTTAAAGCATTTTGTGACCTAAACTCCAAATCCGGGCAGATTCTAGAATTTCTTCACTAATGGCTTTATGGGGCCTAACCTAGAACGAATTTAAGTGACGGGAATACTTCAATTCACTAGGTTTTTCAGTCCTCTTTCCAATGGCAGGGGTCTCATCACTTGATTCCAACGTTTGGTATCAATTTAAGGCCTTTTGCGATAGAGAGTCAGAATTTCCAGATTTGACTCTTAATCACAAAAAACTTAATACGGCTAACCTAGGTCATAACAAATCATGGGAACTGTTCCTAGACTTAGTTAAGACCTTATATTAATGAAGTCGATAGGTGGCATGCTTTGAAAATCAATAAAACCATTTTTCATAGATTTTACAAAACATACATAGTTGCTGCCCAGAAATTACAGCAACCTTGTTTAATTTTAAAACGATTTTAAAATTAATCCAAACAATATAAAATCATGTCAAAACGATTTTAACATGTTAATATATCATTAAGAAACAGCCCTAAATCATTTTAAATGAATTAAAATGTTAATACATCACATGTATTGCTCAAACTCTCAAGAACACCAAAAAAGGAGTTTTTACAAAACAAGTTTCATGTAACCTACTTGTTCTTCAATTTTGATTTTCAAAAACATCAAGAATAATTTTGAAAACAATATAAACGATTTATAAACATTTTGAAGAACATTAGGTATGAAACCAAATAAAGGACAAAGCCCATTAGGGTTTCCAAAACCCTTGGGGCCGTCCACATAGTGAGAGAGAGAGAGAGTGAGCTAGGGTTAGGGTTAGGGTTAGGGTTTCTCAAACCTTACCTAATCCTATCATGTTAGGGTTTCCATAAACCCTAATTAGGTTTGTCATATTTCCTAAAATCAAATTATTCAAAATAGGAATGAATCAAATCAAAATAAGAAACTTTCCTAAAACTTGAACAATTCAAAATAGGAAACTATTATGTTGCAAGATTTGAATTAGGGTTTCTAAAACAAATCAAGAAACTTTCCATATATAATTTTAGGGTTTCTTAAACCTAAAAATCAGCCACCATGTCAATTGTATTAGGGTTTCAAAGAACCCTAATAGCCTCCATTGTTAACCATTAACAAAGCTCCATTAATACTTTAAATTTAAACAATTTTAAATTAAGCAAGATACAAGTATCAAGATTCAATTTAAACACTTTTAAAAAATAATCAAGAATCCATGTAATAATGTTCTAGGGTTCCAAACCCTAGTAGCCATAGTCCAAGAGGGGAATATCCCTCATGGTCGTGAACCCCTTAGGGTTTCCTAAACCCATAGTTGCCAAATATGCTAGGGTTTCTAAAATCCAAGCAATGATGCTTTCTAGTTTCTAAAACCATGAACTTTCTAAAAACAAGAAGTTTCCAAAACAATAAGGTTTCAAAAACAACAAGTTTCTAAAAAACAAAAGTTTCCAAAAACAACAAGTTTCTAAAAATCAAAAGTTTCCAAAAACAAGAAAGTCATCCATTCAATCCTAGGGTTTCCAAAAACCAAGAATCAATCATGGCCATTGATTATAAGGTTTCTAAAACCCAAATCATTAACTAACCATCATCTACAACCAACTAGGGTTTGAGAAACCCTAGTGGCCGTACATCAAAGGGAGAAGAGAGAGAGAGGCCGCCACATGCATTAGGGTTTCATCAAACCCTAAAAACATAACATCCTAGAGGGAGAAAACCCTCATGGCCGTCAACTATAGGGGCTGTCCCCATGTGTAGCCGCCAGCTAGATCTAGGGTTTTATGCAAACCCTACTTGCCATAACTCCAAAACAACAAGGATTCTCCAAGAATACCTATGGCCGAATTCTATAGGGTTCAAGAACCCTTATTAAAACAATTTTAATTAATTAAAGCCATCACATGCCATCATTTATTCATGATCATGCTTGATTTGGCTCTGATACCACTGAAAAAATATGCGCAGGGAGGATTCGCAGCGGAAGACAAACTATAAAAAATTATAATAACAAGAATCCAACCATTCATATTCAAGCAGGCAATCGAAACAAGCATAGGATCATGAATAAAACAAGAATAATATTTAAACAACTTTTAAATATACTTACTTGAAAATTGCCTTTGATGAAACCTCGATCGCATCCTAGCTTCAAAGTGTATGAAGCCTCCAAGATATCCACACGAACACAAGACCCTTCAAGCTTCCCGCACTTGTTCAACACTTGAATCAATGCAAGATGAGAGGGAGAGAGAGAGCTAGTCACGGCCAAGAGAGAGAGCATAGCTCACGGCCACTAGGGTGGTCCTCTTTGGATGATAGCCTCCTCTTCTATTAGGGTATGAGTGGACTTAGTGCTAGCATGCACTCATCCCCTTGTATTTATAGATAAATACTAGGGTTACTAATTTTTGCAACTTAGTCCTCTTTATTTAACACTTAATTAAAGAGACCAAGTAAGTTACATTAATTAGAAACTAACCCCTCTCCTAACTTAAAGAACTCACTTGTGTCCTTATGTGTGTGACCCTTTGGGTTCATCCCAACCTAGCAGTGGACAGGGACATCTCTATGTCTCCTAAAATAGAAAGTTTCTATTTTTAGGTTCAATTGGAATAATTCCAATTATGCCCTCATTGATAACACTTTATCAATAGGCCTACACTGGTCATGAGTGACATCTAGCAACATATCATGACATACCCTAGGTGTGGGTGAATAGCGGAACCATATGAACCCTTCATGTTACTTAATCCTTCATCCCCTAATGTCACTGTTAAGATATTCAGGCATGGTTATTAAGTCAAACCATATCTTAACAACTTGTTAAATGTTCCACAAAATATAATTCTCAATAAGATAAACTCATGAAACACTTTTCACAGTTTACCTATCACCATGGCCATGGATTTCACACTGAGAATTATCTTTGTGAACGAACCTTGACATTCTCTCTCATCAAAGATGAAAGTGATGATTCCTTCTTGCGCACTCATTTACCTTCATACATAACCCTACTAGAGCCAATGAGTACCGATTACACCCTTGTTGTTAAGGATGTACGGGATACTATCAAACTCAAGTGACCTATGCATACGATAACTATGGTGCCTCAGGTCTAAGGATTACCAAATCAATGGTCGTAACAAAAGAATATTCTTTTGACTAATCTCCATAAGAACATTCTAGCAGATCATGTTCAGTGTACATATTCTCTAATATGCACCCACAGATTAACTATAGTGTCACTACACCGATAGGAAAGACTACCTATCCTCCCAATTGGAGCCAATTTAAATCTGTGCTACTCTTAACGGTTTATTAAATATCCACTTTAATAAACCTATGAGTAGGAACTCGTTTAGAATAAATGTGTACTAGAAATATGAGTCTCCATATCTCAACAACTTTGAGATACATATTTCTTCTATCATTTATTCATGGACCTTATCATATATATATAAATACATACGATAAGTTGTACCTTTAAATACATATAATATGAAATTGATATGCCCTTTAGGATTGGTTTTAAGGCATACCTCTAACACTAGCATGTGGAGGACACTTTAGTGGAAAAAAGACTGCCGCTAAAGTCTTGCAGTGTGGGTTCTACTGGCCCATACTATTCAAAGATGCATTGGACTTCTGTAAGTCCTGCCAAAATTGCCAAAGAATGGGTTTTATGTCTAGAAGGGATATGATGCCTCTTAACCCTATTTTGATCGTCGAAATTTTCGATGTTTGGGGCAATGACTTCATGGGACCTTTTCCTATTTCGCATGGGTTTGAATACATCCTAGTGGCTGTAGATTACGTATCTAAATGGGTAGAAGCCATAGCCACTAGGACCAATGACCACAAGGTGGTGTTGAATTTCCTCCAAGAGAACATTTTCTCTAGGTTTGGGTTTCCAAGGGCCATCATCAGTGATGGAGGGTCACATTTTAATAATCGACCCTTTGCAACACTCGTAGCTAAATATTCTATCACTCACAAGGTTGCAACCCCATATCATCCTCAGACTAGCGGGCAAGTGGAGGTTTCGAATAGGGAAATTAAGCATATCCTAGAAAAAACTGTCAGGCCTGATCGTAAGGATTGGTCATTGCGCTTAACTGATGCATTATGGGCCTATAGGACTGCATTTAAAACCCCTATTGGTATGTCTCCGTACCGTTTAGTCTATGGCAAACCGTGTCACCTCCCAGTCGAGTTAGAACACAAAGCACTTTGGGCCATTAGGAAATTTAACTTTGAAATGAAAGAAGCGGGTTCTCACCGCAAGCTTCAGTTAAATGAGCTCGAAGAGATTAGGAATGAGGCTTACGAGAATTCCAAAATTGCTAAAGCCAAAATGAAAGAGTTTCATGACAGACACATCAATAGGAAATCTTTTGAACCAAATCAGAAGGTGTTGCTGTTTAACTCTAAATTAAGGCTATTCCCTGGTAAGCTTCGATCTCGTTGGGATGGACATTTTGTGGTAACTAAGGTTACTCCTCACGGTGCTGTTGAAATTCAAAATCCTCAAACTGGTTTGTCCTTCTTTGTGAATGGACAAAGGCTTAAGCCTTTTATTGAGGGTATAACCGATAGTGAGGGCATTCAGGATGGTTTGGTAATTGAGTCTGTCAGTTTGGAAGACCCAACCTACCTATTTGACTAAAAAGGAATTTCACGTCTAGCTGAAGACGTTAAACTTAGTCCCACCCACCCGTTCCCCTTGTTCATACACACTCGTCTAGTCGTAACATTCTTTCAACATTTAGGACAATGTTTACTTCTAGTTGGGGAGGGTTTGTATATTCTCTTAATTTGTATATCCTCTTGTCTATGATTAATTTATTTATTGGTTCATTTAATTTGTATATACATAATAATTTATTATTATTTATCATTCTTATGTACATGTTAACCCAGTGTGATTTATATAAAGATTATTTGTATAGAATTTGATAAATAAACATGTGTTACAATGTGAGTTTATTCTTTCATTTATATCATTTCTAGTTGTCTATTTTCAATACATTAATTGTAACTTTACTGTGATTAGCTTGTATTCAATCTTGCACGTGCACGAACTTGGTTTAAATCTTTATACTCGGCAATTCGAATATTTGATAAAACCTGAATAAAGAGGAGACTTGCGACAATTAAAGCAAATTTTGAACCATTCGATCATTTTTTGGGACTCAATTATTCATCCTATCAATCTAATCATTGGATATTGCTTTCCTGTTATATTATGCATAAATGTTTAATTTATGCGTATGTAGAATGCAAATACCTCGTAATCAGTTGAGAATATTGTGCACATTTTTGAAAAATGATTTAAGGCCATTTTTCTTCGAGTCTTGTGCCATGTTAATTTTTTGTTAGAGTTTAGGACCCCCATAGTACCTATTTTTGAGCCTAAAAGTTGCCAATTTTTTCGATAACTTAGCAGCCATGGGTAACGAGGTGTCTTTTATACATTTTATTTGTATAATTTGTCAGTAGTGTGAAAAATAGTTCAAAATAAGCCTATTTTTTGAAAAAGTCAAATTTTGACCATGTCTATCGATAGCCGTATATGCGCTATCGATAGAGGTATTCAGTTTCAAAAAAATAAAAACATTTCGCGGCAGAGCACACTGGCTATCGATAGCGCCAGTGCGCTATCGATAGAGATCGCGCAGTTCACCTTTTAAGCTTCTTCTCCCGCGCGATTTGCCTCACTTTCTTCACTATTTTCGCTTGAATCCGCCATAGCCACCGTGACCATCCACCTTCAAGCTCATTTTCCGATCACCCCAGCCCTCCATTTCGCGCAAACTCGATTCCATAGTGATCCTCGCGCCATTTTGAGCATTTCTGACCGATCAGAATTTGCATTTGCTGTGTTCCATTCGGTCACCATTTTTGCACTTTCATCACATTCCGACGAGGATAGTAGGCTATTCGGCGACTTCTTCATCTTCCACACTTCGTGAGTACCCGTTCACATTCTAAAATTTTGAATTTTTCTTAAAATGGCTTAGTTTTGTGTTATATGTCATAGCATAAATTAGTGTACGTAGGTTTTTGCATGAAATAGTTGATAATATTATTTTGGGTTAGAATTTTGTCATATAGTAAATACCTTAGTCTTGTTATGTATGTTACTGCATTGGGTTGAGAATTTGTGGAGTTGTGATAATGCCTGGATGATAGGCAGTGCAAGAGTTGTGGTAAAGCTTGGACGTTAGGCTATGCATGGGCATGCATGGGCATGCATTTGTACATATGATTAGAGGAGTTAATAAATATCGCCTGGATGATAGGCCAGTCCTGAATTTTGAGATGGGATATAAAGTTATCGTTTGGGTTAACAACTGGCGGTGTGCGTGTTTGATTTTTATTGAAAAAAATATATATACAAGTATCTCTGCAATTATTCTACTGCTGACTATGGTCCTATCTGCTGCAGTGTGTGTGTAAAAAAAAAAAAAAAAATTTACAAAGTTATGGTACGCCAAATGACCACCGGCAGGAAGGGCGTAGCTTTTCAGGAGCCGGCACAGCCGAGACCGAGGAGGTCTACAGATACCAGTCGGGGCAAGGCCCAGCGCACGCAGCCAGATTCGTCAGATAGTTCTGAGTCTGAGTGGCAGCCAGCACCAGTTCAGAGACCTTCTGGTAGAGGTCAGTCGTCTGCCCAGCCGCGAGTTAGTGCTCCTCCGTCTGGTTCACAGTTTGTGGAGGAGGAGTACATTTTTGAGCATACGGATATCGGCGAGACTGGCGAGCCGCGCATGCCTCGCGAGTTCGAGAGCTATGCCGAGACTGAGACCGGGTCGAGGAGATTACCGACCCGGCGAGCTGCGAGACCATGGCCAGTGATCCTTTCGGCGAGGAACTTCAATGTCGAGAGATATGTTGATCCGAAGGCCTTCAGATACGAGGGCTTGCTCGTAGAGACCTTGCAGGACAGACACCTCAGCACCTGGCTGAGGAAGGGCGGAGGATATATGGTCAGCGTCGTACGTCAGTTCTATACGACAGCACACATGGCTGAGGACCAGACTCAGACACTGCAGGCCGAGGTTGGAGGCCGTTTGGTTCAGTTCACTCCGGACGACATCGCTACCTATCTGGGGTGCGAGCGTCCATCATCTTCAGAGGCAGAGAGCACTTACCTAGAGCTGACAGAGAGTCAGTGTGCTGATGCGGTATGCGTGGACCGGGATTTATTCGACGGTATGTACTTCACGACTGGGAACATGCATCCATCATACGCAGCTATGAATAAGCTGCTTTACTGCAACCTACGAGCGAGAGGCACTGATTCGCAGATCCCAGTGGAGTCTGTGCGGCTGCTGTTGGAGTTCTTGAGCGACCACCCCATTGACATCGCAGCATTGATCTTCAGCGAGATCCGCACATTTATTGCCACACAGCCACGGAGCAACATGCCGTACCCCCAGATGATTACAGCTTTTGCATTGGGTGCGGGTGTTGTGTCTGATGAGCCACTGCGCTGGGGCGAGGGTCCTATTACCCCTACTACATTAGCTCGGAGTATAGCAGCTCGGCCGAAGAGGCCACGTGCTGAGACCGCCGGTCCATCAGAGCCTGCTCCTACTCCAGCTCCAGCTCCGACTCCAGCTGCTCCTCCTATGCCAGACATGCTATCTGCCAGCTCCCAGGGTTTGTTTCATCAGGTCCTGGAGGGACTGAGATCTATGATGCACATCCAGCAGAGGCAGTCAGCTCAGCTTGATAGGCAGACAGCACAGCTCGACAGACAGTCTGCTCTGATGGAGAGACACTCTGCTCAGCTTAGGGTCATGTGGCGACGTATGGACGGCGAGCCGATTTCTGAGGCCGACCGAGCATTATTCTATGAGCCGCAGCCCGATCCTAGATTCGACATCCCACCTGGGGATGATCAGTGATGATGACTTAGCCCAGAGTTGCAGTTGTTCTTTTTGGAAGTATTTGTTTCTTTTTGGTTAGAAAAATTTTAGTTGTGTGTCAGGGTTAGTTTAGGTATTTAGGATGGTTAGGGTAGTGACCTTAAACATATTACAACCATCCTAATTTTGCAGTCTTCATACTTTCTTTTGTTACAACCTAAAACATTACAAGCCTATAAAGACCTTTTTGATTTTAAAATATTGTGCATTATTCTCTTGTGATTACTTGTTTATTTAAGTTTTATTTATGTATGAACTGCATATCTGCTTATATAACTTCGTTATTTCATCTCTCTTTGGTCATTATTTAGAGCTTAATGTATAAGTTTTATACTTGTATATTTCCATTTGGGAAACTCTGGGTTACTAACCTTTTCAGAGTGAACATCTTTTGCGAGTGACCATCAGTGAGGATTTGAAGTTGAATTTTATTAAGGGTTAATTCTCGTACTCTTATTGCAGTATTTTGATTTTATCAAGTTCAACCTCACTACACATTGAACACTTGCTAATTTCCTGTTATAGATAGCATTTCTTGTATCTTAAATTTTCAATTATGAATATTGATATATCTGTGGATTGAACTCTTACTGTGTACATAGTATATTTTTAAAATTCTTTTTCGAAATAATTCTTGTATTTATTCATGTTTGTGGGTATCATTTCTGCAAACCCTCACGAGACTACACTCGTCCACTAAAGGTAACTTAGTGGTTTAAAAGGCTTGTTGCATATGCCAAATGCAATCGCGTTTCCCTGCGAAAGTGGCTTTTTCAAAATTTTAGTTTTAAATCTACTTCATGTTTAGTATAGCTATTTGCTAAGAGACTAGCAAAACCTAAGTTGGGGAGTGTGATTGAACCTCAATCATACCTTCAACTATGGTATTCCTGTGTTCTCTTATATAAATAATTATATAATAAAAGTCGTTTTACATTAAGATCTGTACAATTGTGTTAATTTCTCTGTTTTAAGAAATCTGTGCAGATTGTACGTTGTGACAGCATCGCTTATGAAGCCGTGATGATCGTCGGGCATTAAATGAGCATTCGGAAATGACCAGATAGTGCCATTGAAGTACGAAAGAGCATAAAAAGAAGTTCTACAAGAAAAGTCAAAAATGTCACGTGTCTATCGATAGCCAGGATGCGCTATCGATAGCGCCTCTATC
>JAESVK010053117.1:19794-41188 GCA_017140935.1 Hamamelis virginiana | reverse complement strand
TTTCTCTCTCACAGAGTCACATACACATACTGAATATTTGCCAAAAAAAAAAAAAAAGAATAAACAAACAGTCACCCACCGTACCAATCGGATTGGACAACCATCCACCGTGCTTATCAACCGATCCACCTCTGATCCAGCCTCCTCCGCCGTCCTCTCTACTTGCGCCGGTCTGATCAGCCTCCTCCGCCGTCCTTTCTGCTTGCGCCGCCGGTCCGATCAGCCTCTCAGTCTCTCGCCTCTCGGTCTCTCTACCTGCAATCTCACTTCTCACCTCACGACTCCCACAGTCCCACTATCTCACGCTCTTTCACACACTGACACAGTCACACTCACACACATTTACATCTTTTATAATTATATTCTTTTATTGATTAGTTTTTAGTTTAAGTCTTAAATCTTTCTTTTTATTTTAATTATTTCATTCATGTATTAAACTTATAACTTATAAATAAAAAATAAAAAAAAATCAATCGTTAAGTTAAGCCACTACATCAGAATGGTAAAGAGAGATGCATAGACTTACAGTAATCATAAACGTGCACATGTGTTGATGAAATTAACACATGTGAAGGAAATTAAATTTAAAAAAAAAAAAAAGCCTGATTCGTTTGATCCATCAAGCCGATTCAATAGCCCGATCCAATTGGCCCATCCATTAGTAAGATCCATTAGACCGGTCCAGTCCAATCCGATCTGATCCATTAGCTCGTTTGTCCAGTTAGCATAGTGGACCAGTCTGATGGATCTGATAGCTTAATGGACCAGTCATGATCCGATCCTGTAGCCCATTTGACCGAAAAATTAATGGACCGGGCCGGCCCGATCCGACCGGTTTGACACCACTAGATTTTGGGGGTTTAAGCTTGAATATATTTGTGAATGGGTGATGAATGTGAGTGGTATATGGATGATTTGGGAAGTGTTTAGCATGAGTTTTGAGGATTGGGATTGAAGATTTTGGTGGGTTTTGTTAAAGTTTGTCAAAAATGGGTTTTATGGGTTTTTAGCTAAAAGATCTTGGTAGATCTCTTGATTTGATCCTTTGTTTTGTGTAATCTTAGTAGATCTAGTGTCTTTGAAGCTTATTTTTTGTGGGTCTAAGGATTGGGGTTGAGATTTGGAGGTTTGAGGATGGTTTGTGGAGTTTTGGGTTCGATTCTATGGGTATTCGCAATATATTAGTCGACTAGTCGAGTGGATTAGTCAAGTAGTTTAGCCAAGATTTATAACATACCCTTTGTACCTCAATTTAGTCGACTAGCCATGATTGAATTAGTCGACTAATCGAATGATTAGTCGACTAACCACAGACGATTAGTCGATTAATTTAGCTATTTCAGCACATTTCCTTTGGTCTTAAATTCTTCATCAGAAATCCGTTTTAAGTGATCTTTATATGCTCAAAAAGCTTATGAGGTCTAGTTTCCATCTATGGTATTCTCATTTCCCAAGTCTTGGAGGTGAAATAAATATTTATGAAATACCAATTTTGCCCTTTTACCTTCGCTTATTCTAAACTCTTTGGTTTGTATCTTCCAAATCACTTCGAGTTTGACTCTAAGTTTGGATAGGTAAAGCCTAGGCATGTTGGGGAAGCTTGTATGTGGATTTCGAAGCTTGGAGAGATGGGTTGACGTGCAAGGCCTTGGTTTATTTTCCTTATGCACATATGTACAAGCTAGGTGTTGAACTGCATTGTTTATGTTTTATTTTCAGATCCTGATAGTCCCGGGGACTATCCTTTTGCGAGTTAGTATTTGCATTGCTTGGGAAAGACCGAAGTCTAGAGTCGGGATTTGCATTTGGTTGAGGTTGGAATATTTCTATCCTCTCTAACATTAATGATATAAGATTTATTTGAAATATTTTATGAAAATATTTTGATTTATGTATACATGATTTCTGAATCCTCTTTTATGCATGGATTATAATTGTTTACTAAATGTAAGGTAAGCTTCGTTGAATTATGTTAGTTTTATGACTTTATGTATCTTCAAGCCTTCATTGACAAAGGAAGTTATGAAACTATGATTTGTATTCTTTTACACATGTGCCTTACATGATTATGCTTTAGACCTGTTTGGAACCTTGATATGATATAGATGAAATGCTTGGTATATTGGCTCGGTTTGTATCACAGTGGGGAATTTAAGGTCCCATGGTCCTGTGTGGAGCTTTAGTGCAGACCTGAAATAGCCCATAGTGGCTTGATAGTTGACAGCACAAGGTAACTTTCTGCTTTACCCTCAGAGGAAGAACCGCATTAGTTATTTTAGCCTGGCTGAGCTAGTGGCTTGTTAGCCTGAATGTAGCGACCTTGTAATACGTCTGTGAGCCTGATATGAGATAGAAAAGTTGGAAACTTAAAGAATAGCTGGTTATGAAAGAAATGAGACAATTGAGGTTTCAATACAGGAAAACTTACTCTTTTATGTTAAATGAACTGTTTTAGAAATGACATTCAAAGTTTACTTGATAAATATTTCATGCATCTATATTATTACTGTTAGTTGAGGATAATATTTCTACTGAACATTCCAGGCTTACGCTGTCTTTTATACAGCAGATTCTCATGCTTCTAGAAGTAGTTCTCCGATTGGAGGCACTCCATCACTAGTTGTTGGCTTAGCTGCATTTGCTGCATTTTTGCATCGTAGTTTGCGCAGGGTTAGAGACTAGACTTTCTAAATATTTGTACATTATAAGATTGTCCATATGCTAGGGTTGTTGGCATTATGATATTTTCTATTGTGGACATATTTATGTATTCGTATGTACTACTCGGTTTGGGACATTTATATGCACATTACATTTCATGTTAACTTGTTATATCTACTTCTTTCTCCCGAGTATGGAAATATGTATGAGTATATCAGATTGTATCTCTATCTTGACACGTGTCGTCAACCTACCCGGGATGGTCGGTACAATCTATCAAGTTGCGGCGTTACACTTAGCTTATTTGAAAGCAATTATTGTACTTCTAAATATTTCTTAACAATCTTGTAAGAGGAGTTATTGGTTAACCCAAGGAATATAGCAAGAAGTTGGTGCTCTCCCACATTGAAGAAGAGATTAAAACTCTTGAGGATTGTATGGGTTCTCCACCTAAAGTGGTGTTCATATAATGGATTCGAAAATCCTTGAACGGGGGTTTAAGGTGTGGACATGCATAGGCAAAGAGCTGAACCATGAGAATCAAAGGTGTGGACATAAACAAAGGGCTAAACCATGTAAAAAATACAGTGTTTCTTCTCCCTTCCTCATTTTCTTTATTTGTTGTAAGCATACTTGTTTTTAAGATTGCATTCATATTCTTAGCATTTTTAAATTTGGTTAATTAATTTGAAAATTTGCCAAAACCTAACTCAACTTTGGATCATTATTTGGGACAACTTCCTCTTAGATTGTACAAAAGTCTCTTTTGCAACTCTTCCAATGCCTCTAATTATTTAATTCTACATATTTATTGTCTCTTCATTTATTCTTTTTTTATATATATAGAAAATTTTATGTTTAAATAATATTTATTTTCGTATGTGTGTGTGTGTGTCTATATATATATATTTTTTTTCATTTACCAAAAAAATGTATATATATAGTTATATTTTTATCGTATTTGTGTGTGTGTGCGCGCGCACACATGCTCGTGTTCCGGGGGGAAAGGGTTCGCTTTAAGTACCTTTCTTTGGGGTTTCCCTCATTTTTATGAATTCTCATTTAATGTGAATGGAATGAAGAAATGATAAACCTATGGAAAAGTGTGTGTATTCTAATGCCTGGACATTACCTTGTTTAACATCTTATAGTATTTCTGAAAGTCTTTTAGCTGTTTCATTTTGAACCACTTTGACAGATTTTTATTCTCAAATATTGAGCTTACTATCAATACAAAAATGGGACGTTACTTTACGATTTACCCTGTATGGGTCTTTTATGGATATTATCCTTGCCAATTGTTGATACGTATTGGCTTACTGTCTATGTGATACCAATGTCAATTTTGTCTTCTCACTATTGTGCATTTTTTGTTCTTGAATTGCACATAATTTTTGCTAAAGATCTTGCAAGTTATCCAATTGGGCATTTCAAAGCGTTTGGAAATTTATTGAGTCCATTTTATTAACCATAGGATTTGAAGTTAATCTTTTGTGTTTTGAAGTATTTATATGATTCTATTCGTTTTTATAAGAATTCTTTTCCAAAATGACAGCGGGTAACTTTTTAAATGTTTTAATTCCTTGTTTTCCTTGGTGTTTGTCGGTGTTTACGCATTGCACTGTGAACTTTTTTTGTGAAATTGTTATGTAAAACACAATGGTCTCTTTTGTTTTCTATGGATGTTTAAATCACTCCAAAGCAATGGAAATCAGATAGTAGTAGCATCCACCCCAATTCCAAAATTTAATTGAAATACTGACAATGCAATTGTTGGATCCATCTCTTACTAGAAAATTTGTGAAATTTCCTCAAATTTTATAATATATTTAGTTTACTCCATTATCCTAACTAGTACGTAAAATGATCCTTGTTTTAAAACCATCACTAAAAATTAAAACTCATCAGTACGTTCAATGGGCATATCATCATTCTTATTCTTATATTTATAGCAGGTAATCATGAAATATTTCTTGTATATTTCATTTCAAAAAGGCTTTTACATGATGGTAGTTCATATCATTTGAAATTCATTTACATGATATGATTCCACTTTTGAATTACATAAAACATTAGCTCTAAGACAAACTAAATTATTCGAATTTAGTTTAAAATTTGCCTAATAAAATGTTCATTCAAATATACTTGTAAAATAGAGCTGAGTTCAAACCTTATTTTTGAACTACAAGACAAACCAAAATATCAGATTTTGCTTGAAAATTAGTTTTATGAAAAATTTGTTTGAACCAGTTTGTAAGATAAATGAGCTACGTAGAACTTAAACTGTATATTTAATGTTATTAATTTATTGAATCAAACTTGATTAAGGTACTACTCGATTTCATAAACTCATTAAAGTTTAAATAATCAAATTGTTCAAGCTTGACTCAAGATTAATACAGTTAAAGATTCTTCACTCGTGTAATAAATGAGTCAAACGTAAATAAACTGTCCCGATCTAGCCAATATTTTTTTGTATTGGCCTTATGGCTTCTCCTCTTAGTTATTTGATTTTGATGATAAAAAACATTGTACTATAATGCATATATTGATGTTTTAATTAATCTAATCTTCTATAATTGAATATCTTGTTGCATATCAATAATTATATATCTTATCAATATTAAATGGTTATTCCTATGCTATGGTTATTTGAAATCAATCTTGTAGCTGCTATCTAGTATATATTTTATAAAAACAGGTTTCATGGAGTTGAACTATCAATGAAGATCAAATGCTCAATATTGCTTATCCACCAAATTATTGTAGCAAGCAATTAATGCACTCCATGTGTGAAGTTCAAGATAAAGCCAATCTCAAGCATAACACAAGATTTGGAGAGCTCAAGCTTAAAGACCTTATTTTATATCTTGTGTGAGTGTTTAAGACTTTACTTGTAAATCTCTCATTAGGCTTGAACTTATCTTGGCTCAAAAGTATATGAATCTTATTGACTTTGCCTTTTATCTTGGAAAAGTCATTTTGATTGGTCAAAAATGCTTTTAAATCAAAGTGGACTTTTATGAACTCAAAAGACTTGTCAATTTTCATTAAAAATGATTTTGTTCATTGCCTAGTCGACTAAGCCTTAATGCCTAGTCGACTAAAGTAGTGGCAGTAAGCATTTTTTATGAAAATCATCAAGTAGTCGACTAACAGCTTGACTAGTCGACTAATCGATTCGCTAGTCGACTAACCAACATTGCCTAATCGACTAACCGTGTCCATATTTTAAATCAAACTAGTTTTGACTTAGCTAGTCGACTAACACTTTTTGCCTAGTCGACTAACCGTGCCCTGAATCTTATAACGGCTAGTTTTGACAAACTCAAACGGTCACTTTTTTGTGCCTAACGGCCATATTCTCTTTGGGGCTTATAAATACTCATTGAATGAGTCTTAAACAGATAGATGAACATATACAAATATATATCAACTTGTTTGCTCATCAATCTTGTTTTGATTTAGTTAAAATATATATATATATATATATATACTCATACAAGGATAATTTATAAGCCCCAAAGAGAATATGGCCGTTAGACACAAAAAAATATATATATATATCTTCTCTTTAGCCAAATCAATTCATACTTATTTGAGAGATATTAGTAAGAGCTCAACTTGTAATTCATTTACTCTTGAGGAGCTATTTATTCTACACACTCATCTTTGTTCATTGTATAAGTTTGTATTAAGTCTCTTGGTGAGGCTGAGTTTGAATGCTCTTGGTGAGCATTGGTTGAATGTTCTTAGTGAACATTGGTGTTGATCTTCCGCCGTGAAAGAAGATTGTTGGTGTTGATCTTCGGCCGTGAAAGAAGATTGTTGGTGTTGATATTTCGTCGTAAAAGAAGATTGGTTGTAAAAATTTCTCCACCTTGAAGGAGTAATCCATAGTGGATTGAGAATCCTTGAGCTAAGTGCTTAAGGCGTGGATGTAGGCGAGCCGAACCACGTTAAATCGTTGTGTTTGATTTCTCTCTCTCTCTTGTTTCAATTACTTATACATATATCATTGCTTCTGCTGCTAGTAATTGAACAATTAATTTTATTTGGTAATATTTGCTAAAGTTTTCCAAAAACCATATTCACCGCCCCTCTAGGATTATATATTTGGGACAACAGTTTGTATATCTTATTTAATCATGAAGCCCATAGATAATTGTGGGATACATATTTTGAATAATTGACCGTTGAATTAGATATTGTACTTATAGATGTCATGTATGCAGAAAAAAACAGTGATTCAATGTCAGAATTTAAAATTCTAGTTATAAAAAATTGTGATTACTGAAATTATGACAATTTTTTTCGGTGACATTTTCAAGTAATTAACCATTGGATCTCTATGAGTTTGAGAGACATGATATGCGTAAGTGTAGGGTCTAATCCAATGGTTATTTTTTCAATATATGTATCCAATAATTATCTATGAACTTTATGCTTAATATAAGTTTATATAAGCATATTCTAACTTGATCGCTTCTGTTTAAATAAAATCTAAGCAATGTACTGTTGAACTATCTGCAACATTCTATCAGGCCCAATCCAAATTCAGATTTTCAGGCCCATCAAAACTATAATTGACCTGCACAAATTTGTCTCAATTGAGACTAGACCTTCCATTTCTTCTTTAAACCATTTTTTAGGGATTCTGCTTTTCTATTGTAGTTTTAAATTTTTAGGGTTTTTGTTTTTACTTTTATACACCCTCATTTTTGTTGATTATTGGATTGTTAACTATAGATATAAAACCATTTGATGAAGTGGGTCATCTTCAAAATCAAGCAAGCAAGCGTTCTATGTTTGTAAACTTTCGTTTCATGATAAGAAATTTTCTATTAATCCGGGGTTTTCATGTGGGTAAGCACTTCTCAAACCCTAATACTGAAGACATAGTTTTTAAGGCAATTTGTGTTAATTTAAGGCAGACAAAATAGACATTCTTAGAACAGATATCGCCATCTCTCACAAATTCATTAGTAAGTTGAGTAGTTCGAGAGTTTTAAACCTTGCCGCAACTAGCTTTAGAATTTTACGACTGGGTTGGGGAGAAAAAGAGTTTCTTGCACTCATTAGAATCTTGTTGTACTATAATTCATCTTATGGTTAATTCAAGAAGATTTGAAGAAGCTTTATCTATTATGACGAACGTAATGTGCATTAATGGCACGTCTCCATTAGAGGTTTTGGAAGCATTGGTGGAGAGTTATGAGGCTTGTTTTTCGAGTCCCACGGTGTTTGATGCATTGGTTAGGGCTTGTACTCAAATTGGGTCCACTGAGGGTGCTTATAAAGTGATTAAGAGGTTGAGAATCAAGGGTTTTTTTTTTTTTTTTTTATGATTCATGCGTGAAATAACTTTTTAAATCATCTCTTGAAATTGAATGAGTGTGGGAGATTTTGGGAGATGTATAATGAAAAGGTTTCATATGGGTATGTGGAGAATGTGAATACTTTTAATTTGGTTATTAATGCATTTTGTAAGGAATGTAAACTACTTGAAGCGATTTCGGTGTTTTATAGGATGCTAAAAGGGGGGATTTTCCCTATTGTTGTTACTTTTAACATGATGGTAGATGGAGCTTGTAAGATGGGTGATGTTGATTTTGGTTTGAAGCTTGTTAGGAAGGTGGGGGTTATGTCAGGGGAGTGTGTTAAACCTAATTCAATTACTTATAATGGTCTCATCAATGGGTTCAGCAAAATTAGGAGACTAGCATCTGCAAAAGAAGTTCGGGATAAAATGATCAAGATGGATGTCTAGCCCAATGAAAGGACTTATGCAACTTTGATTGATGGGTATTCAACAAAAGGGAGTTTGGATGAGGCATTTAGATTGAGTGATGATATGGTGAAAAGGGATTTGATGCCTAAAACTGTTGTATATAATTCAGTTATCCATTGGCTTTACATGGAATGAGATATTGAGGGAGCTTCTTTCCAATTGTCTAACATGCTGAGTAACCGAATATGCCCTGACCAATTCACCTACCCTATCATCACAAAGGGGCTTTGCAGAAGTGGGTACAAGAGTGTTGCTCTTAAATATCATAACCAGATTATTGAAAAGAACGTTGTGGAAGATGTTTTTTCACATAATATCATCCTTAATTATATTTACAGAAGCAAAAATGTAGCAGGAGCTAAGCAACTATTGGGCAATATGTTTGTTCGCAGGTTGATTCCTTTCCTTATCACGTATGGTACTTTGATTGATGGCTACTGCAAGGAAGGGAGCATAGTTAATGCAGTTCAGGTTTACAATGAAATGATAAAGGTGGAGAAGAAACCCAACTTTGTCATATATAATTCTATTGTAAATGGATTATGCAAGGAATCATCAGTGGATGATGCAAAACTTTTGGTAAACGCATTACAGAGGATAGGTTTACTTGATGCCATAACTTACAACATTTTGATAAATGGGTATTTCGCCAATGGAAAGATTGATGACGTATTCACTTCACTTTCGGAAATGAAAAAGGTGGGGATTTTGGTGAACAGAGTGACTTACAATATATTGATCAACTTCTTATACAAGTTTTTGTATATTCGACAAGCAAAGGAACTTATGAAGATGATGGTTCTTAAGGGAATGGTACCTGATTCTATAACATACACAACTCTTATCACCAATTTCAGTAGGAACAGTAGTGCAGAGGACGTGCTCGAATTCCACGACTATATGGTGCTCGAAGGAGCAATTCCTGATAGGCAAACATACAAGGCCATTGTTAGCCCACTTATTGGAGAAGATAGTGCAGAGATTTGATTTTTGGTCAATCGGAATATGCCTTGATAGTTCTTACTTCCAAAGTGTTTGATGTATTTATCTTCCCCATGTAGACATCATTTTGATGCAGTAGTTAAACATTACAGTTGAACTGGGGATTTTGAATATTTACTCCATCTTGTTTCTATCCTTCTGATGTATGTAATTTTTCTTCTCTTATGAGCATTCAGTTTCAGCATTTCAAGCTTTTTTTTTTTTTTTTTTTTTATCATCTTGATGCAAATAATCCATTAGATTTATAGTTGATGAGATGAGTTTCTAGTTCATGGTCGATAAACAATTTAAAGTTTGATTAGTTTCGGAATTATGGTCTCTGGGCTTCTTTATTGCTCCTCTTTTCATCTTTAATTTCCTTTACATATATTTATATTTTGGTATTCAAACGATGGCAAATGGTCAATTACACACTGCAAAAGCAAGGCCTAGCCACTTTACAACAGTATGCTAACAACAGCAATTCCAAACTAAACTATACATTTGTATTCTATTGCTATGAGATAAGCTCACTCTACAAAGCAGACCCAACCCTTGCGCATCATATCCCACAAGGATTTTGTTTGGATGAAACTCTTCCACCCCCTTATTCACCATTTCCACTGAAGTTAAGGAGTCAGATTCCTTGACATAAATTTTGATTGAAGGGAGGAGATAGTGGAGTCATTGTTAGGGTTATATACTAAAAGCCATACTTTTATTTATTGGATCTTGATATTTATTTATTAATAAATTCTGGTATTTCCATTTTAATGAGAATCTGTATGAGCTAATGTTTGCATTATATTATATATCTAATATTCTGCATGTGTGTCTTTTATTCTACATAGTAGATGATCTGGCGTGTAGAGTTCGGCTTACACACAGAAGATCAGATCATCAATTCTTGTAGAATACAAGCTTATTATTCACAGTCTGAGATGGAGTTGGACACACCATCAGTAAGATTGTAGCACATGATTTCAGTAGGTCTATCTTGACTATAGGAAACAGTTTAGTTCCAACTTCTTGTGCTAGTACACTTGTGTGTATTGAACAGGACTGTCTTGGGGTAATTGTTTTATACTGACATATTAAACAATTTATACCTCATGGTTATTATGAATACTTATGCTCTTAATCCTGAAATATTTAATATGCACATACACTTAGTATTTGTTATCTTGATTCATATAGAGTGAGATCTCTTATGGGTCAACAAACTCGGTGAGTTGGGTAACGACATTAAGCGTATGGTGTATATTAATTATTAACGGAATCCACGTCCAGTAATATGGATTGATGATACCCCCTTGAGGATGATTATAAGTTTTGATTATGTCAAACCCTGTAGGTGGATTTTGTATCCAACATATCAAATAAGTTAAGTGGAAAGTCTTAAGGAGAATAACATAAGTTAATTAAATAAAATTGTCAGTAATTTAATTTAATCAACGGGTATATGTAATCTTAACGTAAAGAGATTAATAAGTATTTAATAACAAAGAGCTCGAAATAGAATTTCGAATAAGCGAGGGAGTGCAATTATAATTCTTTAGTGGAATGAATTATAATTAATATTTATATTGGGAGCCTGAAACTTATTTGCTTTTAGGTCCCTACCGTAGCCTATATATATGTCACGTTGGGCAGCTTCTAGGTTAGAAAAAATATTATTTATAAACCCTAGAGGCAACTGCCTAACAAGCAGAGCACAAAGAGAGTCACTCTCTCTTCACTTTCTGGCATAGGAGGAATATGGTAGAAGGCTTGAAGAGCTCGAGCAGATTTCTACAGTTCGTGATTCTTTGAGATCAATCCAGATAGATCTCAAAGGTACGGATTTATCTCTTTATTGTAAAGGATTCGGATTTATTTTTTATGGCATGATCTATATGCACTATCACGAGTTCATGGGATTTTCGCTTCCTACAGTCATCTTGTGTGTTTCGCTAGAAAAGCCCCGAAAGAACACCGGGCACTGAAGTATTTAGTTAATTTGACACATTAGATGCCATTCTATAGAGCATTCTGGAAATCCTGAGTTGGTACGTGAGTGTTGCTCTTAAATATCATAACCTTATGGAAGATGCTTTTTCACACAATATCATCCTTAATTATCTTTGCAGAAGCAAAAACGTAACAGGAGCTAAGCAACCGGTGGGTAGCATGTTTGTTCGCGGATTGTTTCCCGACCTTATCTCGTATGGTACTTTGATTGATGGCTATTGCAAGGAAGGGAGCATAGATAATGCAGTTAAGGTTTACAATGAAATGATAAAGGTGGAGAAGAAACCCAACTTGGTCATATACAATTCTATTGTAAATGGATTATGCAAGGAATCATCAATGGATGCTGCAAAACTTTTGGAAAATGCATTACAGAGGATAGGTTTACTTGGTAAATGGGTATTTCGCCAATGGAAAGATTGATGACGTATTCACTTTGCTTTCAGAAATGAAAAAGGCGGAGATTTCGGTGAACAGAGTGATTTACAATATATTGATCAACTTCTTATACAAGTTTGGGTGCATTCGACAAGTAAAGGAACTTATGAAGATGATGGTTCTTAAGGGAATGGTACCTGATTCATGATCTATAACATACACAACTCTTATCACCAATTTCAGTAGGAACAGCAGTGTGAGGAAGTGCTCGAATTGCACGACTATATGGTGCTTGAAGGAGCAATTCCTGATAGGCAAACATACAAGGCCATTGTTAGCCCACTTATTGGAGAAGATAGTGCAGAAATTTGATTTTGGGTTGATCGAAATATGCCTTGATAGTTCTTACTTCCAAAGTGTTTGATGTATTTATCTTCCCTATGTAGACAGTCTTGATGCAGCTAAACATTATAGTTAAACTGGGGATCTTGCATATTTACTCCATATTGTTTCTATCATTTTGATGTATGTAATTTTCCTTCTCTTAGGAGCATTCAGTTTTAGCATTTCAAGCTTTTTTTTATCATCTTGATGCAAACCGGACCCAGGAGGGTTTTAACCATAGGTTGAGGGTCTGTTAGCTCATTAGTAATTGGTAACCGGAAATTCTTAACTCTGAAATAATTCAATCAATTGTGTGCTTTCTAGCAGCTTGTGCAGGACATATAATCTCATTAAATTATGAATATTTAACTATTTGATTTCCACCATCTGTGAAATTTAAGGGAGTTTTGTGGAAGAGTGTTACTTGTTTATCTTTATTTTTTTGTGGAAGTTTAACGGGGTGTTCAGGAGGTGTTTTAGGGGAATTTATATGTAATTTTTTCTTAATAATATAAATCAATCAAATAAACTATGTTTTATAGGCTACCAGAGTAATATCAAATTTGGGTTGTCCAAAAACTCGTAAGTCGGTCCAGGTTCAACATGTTAGCTTGAACCTATTAATGGAGGTTTAAGACTACCATCTAATGGGTCCAATTGAGTTGATCAACAATTTGAGAATGATAGCAAATTGATTTGTTATTAAAATTTTCCATTCAAGCCAAATTTTGATTTGTTCCGCACTTCTATCTAAAGAGACTAATTTCGTTATGAAAAAAAATAAATGAATCGCCATTTAAACCATCTAATGTGGAATTGGAAGCATGATGTGATAATGCTATATTATTTAATTTGTGAAATGCAAAAAATCAAAGGTTTGATCCTACTTGCAGATAAAGTGATTTAAAGAATACGATCAAAGAATTGGTACATGTAATGGTAATCTACTTGTCTTGGACTCAAAAAGAGCAGCTATACAAGGTCAGGTATTTGGTCAAAGGGCATAAATCAACTCCAAAATTGTCTCTTCATTGTCCTCAAGCTTAATTATCTGGTTTGTTTTAACTCAAAGAGAATTTTTAATGAGATACCATACTGAGCCACTATTGCCAAAATTTGGCATTGGGACACAAATAGCTTGTTCCAATGGAGAGCTATTTGGAATGCCAAATTTTGACAATGCAACCCTTACTGCCAAATTTGGCAACTCAAAAGGCAAGAGTCATTTGTACCATATATATTATATTATACTCTTTTCAAAAGGAGGAAAATTCCAAAATATAGCATTAGGACATAACAGACTATTGGACAGGCAATAAAGCAATCAAAGCAACATTGAAGATGTTGAAATAAAAGTAGTGTCAATAGAATCAGAATACTGCAAGCCCTGGAACCTTAAAAACTTTGATTTTTCAGGGAGGGAAGTTCATCAAAGACAATTTCTGGAAATTTGAATCTTCGGGAAAAAGAAATAAAAATAGTTCGTTTTTAGAAAGGCATGCACATCTAAAATTTTAACCTCTATGAGGGTAGGCACTTATATCTTCATCTTAATGAATTGTCTAAATAATAATTCGGATTATTTATTAAGCATTTCTAATAAACAATGAAGTAAATATGTGTTTTATGCATGTTAGAGCAAATTAACATTAGAAGCAAAACCAACATCTTAACAGAAGAAGCATGCTTGTGGGGAACTGTCATTGACACTAAATTTTAGCCCTAAGGTACTTGACCTAATTTTGATGATAACTAAACCATACTTTCTATCTAACAAATGCTTAAGTGTTGTCTCCATAAATTTGAAGTTATATATCTTGTTGGAGCTCATCAACATATCCCAAGCAATTCAATGCGCTAATTTTCATCTAAACCTCATGAAGTTCAATCCTTGAAGATCAACTTGAAGACAAGCTTATGAAGACCTTTTGAAGTCAAGTTGCTCTCCTTGTGATTAGGAACTTATTGTAAGGCATCTCAATTGCTCAATATTATCTAGCTCATGAGAAAGTTATTTTTACTCATGTTGCATTAGCATTCATACTTAAAAATGTTTTCAAACATGCTCAAAAATGTTTTGGAACACTTAGTTAGCTTGCTCAAGTGTTATAAGTTGATTTGGACTTAAGAATTTCAAAATATTAACATTGCAACTTCTCTAGTCGACTAACGCCTTAGTCCTAGTTGACTAAGTGAAGGTCAGAAGCAATGTTTTGAGAAATCTTAAGTTAGTTAACTAAGCACCTTGGACTAGTCGACTAATAGTTCTCTAGTCGACTAAGACCCTTTTAGTAGTCCACTAAGAGCAGGTCAGAAACCATGTTTGAGAAGCAGAGTTGATAGTCGACTAAAACCCTTCTTATAGTCAACTAATCGTACTCGAAAAAATTTTCTAAGTGAGTTTTAAAGTTTCTAGTCGACTAACCCTTTGGTCTCTAGTCGACTAACAAACCAAGAAAATTGGTTCAAAGCTTTTAACTTAGCTAGTCGACTAACACTCTGTGCCTAGTAGACTAACCGAGCCCGGGAAGCCACAACCTTTTGAAAATCAGCTAGTTAGTCGACTAACCTCCTTGTCCTAGTCGACTAATGACTCTGCAACTTCAAAACGGTTCTTTCTCTTTATAGCAAATCAAGCATTAAATGAGCCTTAACCACTCTCATCTCTTCCGATCAGATTCTAGGGTTTTCAAACGACCATTTTGGCTCTTGTTCATTATATATAAAGCTTTTGCTCTCATTTATGAACTACCTACAATATTCTTCTCATTTATTGAAAGCATTTACTCTCAAGCATTCATCATTCAAGCTTCTCTTTGTGAATCTCTTTGAGCTATATTTATTGAACATTTGAGAAGCCATTAGTTGTGCTTCTATTTATTACAAATCATCTTGATGAAGCATTCATTGTAATACTCCATCATCTTGTATTTATTGTGAGATTTAAGGGTTTTGTGAAACTCTTGTAGGTGAGTGTCTTCTGTTAGAAGTATACCCTAAAACCAATCCTAAAGGGTATATTAATTTCATATTATAATATATATATGGAAGATATAACTTATCTAATATGTTTAAACATATATGATAAGGTCCATGAATAAATGATAAGAGAAATATGCATCTCAAGGTGTTGAGATAGAGAGACTGATATTTCTCATACACATTTATTCTAAAAGAGTTCCTACTCAAAGGTTTATTAAAGTGGATATTTAATTAACCGTTTAAAGAGTAGCACAGATTTAAACTAACTCCTATGGAGGATAGGTAGTCTTTCCTATCAGTGTAGAGACACAATAGTTAATCTGTGGGTGTATATTAGAGAATATGTACACTGAACATGATCTACAAAGAATGTTCCTATGGTAGTTCTGTCAAAGGGATATTCTAGTGTTACGTCCATTTATTTGGTAGTCCTTAGACCTGAGACACCATAGCTGTCTTATGCATAGGTTGCTAGAGTTTGATAGTATCTTGTACAGCCTTATCCATAAGGTTGTAATCGGTGCTTATTGGCTCTAATGAGTTATGCATGAAGATGGATGAGTGTGCAATAAAGGATCATCACTCTCAGTTGATGAGAGAGAATGTCAGGATTAGTTCACAAAGATAATTCTCAAAGGGAACCTCTGGCCAGAGTGATAGGTAAACAGTGAAAAGAGTTTCACTGCGATTACCTTATTGAGATTACATTTTGTGGGATAGATATCAAGTTGTTAAGATAGGGTTTGACTAATAACCATACCTATTATCTTAACTGTGACATTAGGGGATGAAGGATTAAGTAACATGAAGGGTTCACATAGTTCTACTATTCACCTAAACCTAGGGTACGTCATGATATGTTGATAGATGTCACTCATGACCAGTGAAAGCCTATTGATAAAGTGTTATCAATAAGGGCAAAATTGGAATCGTTCCAATTGAACCTTAAAATAGAAAGTTTCTATTTTTAGGAGACATAGAGATGTCCCTGTCCACTGCTAGGTTAAGGTGAACCCAAAGGGTCACACACAATAAGGTATAAGTGAGTTTCTTGAACTTGTGGGAGGGGAATTCTATCTTTGAAATATGTTTGACTTTAATTATTAATGGTTAATTAATTAAAGGTCAAACATAACCAAGAATAGGATTACTCTATACAAGGATATTTGGTCATGCTAGCACTAGTAACCAAACACTCCATAAAGAAGAGAATGTTTATAAATAAGAAGAGTGGGAACCCTAAATCATTAGCATCACTTCCACTAGGGCGCTCTCTCTCTCTAGCCGTCCCTCTTCTCTCTCCCTCTCCAAGCTAGCTTCTCTCACAAAGTGTTGTGGAGGACTAGGAGGTTCGAGAAGTCTTACGCTCGTGTGGATACCTTTGGAGGTTTCATCGCTTTGAAACTTGAAGGAAAGCTACTACGCAAGGATTTACAAGTAAGTATGTTTATTGTTTTAAATATATGTTCTTGTATAATTAAAGATATGACCCTATGCTTGAATCGATTCTTGAATGGATGTGTATATGGATTGTTTATAAAAGAAAAAGTTTTTTGTTTTCACTTCCGCTGCGAATCCATATTTTGTCACAACCTTTCAGTGGTATTAGAGCCTAATCAAGCATGGTCATGTGTTTGATGATGACAATCAATGGCAAAATTAATTAAAATCAAGTCTAATATGGTTTGTGAAACCTATGAGAATTTCGGCCATGGAGGCTTGCCTCCTTGTTTATTGTTTTTGCTTCTTTTTAAAATAGCAACTAGGGTTTATGTGAAACCCTAGAGGGATTCGAATATATGTGGGGCTGCCTCTATAGGTTTCGGCCATCATGGGATTTGTTCTCATGGATATTTGGTAGCTTAGGGTTTAATAAAAACCCTTATGGATTTTCGGACCACATGGGCTTGATTCCCTTCATGCTTTGATGAATGGGTTTTGTTCTTCATCAAGAATAGAAGCTATTGACATGTTCAAATCCTCCCACAAGGTATGACTCCCTCTCTCCCATGTCTCTTTAGTTACGGCTCTCTCTCCTCTCTCTCTTCTCTATTCGGCCTCCATGGGTTTTAGAACCCTACAAGGTTCTTTGATAATTTTGTTTTTGATTTGGGTTATGGTAACCCTATAATCAATGATTATAATTGAATCTTGAAGTTTTGAAACCCTAGGCATGTTTAGATGATGTTCTTGTTTTTTTTTTTAAATATGAACAAAAGATTTGTTTTTGTGAAAAACATGTTTTGGTGGCTTATGGGGTTCACGGCCATGGGGTTTTCACCCCTTGTGTGATTCGGCCATGAGGGTTTCACACCCTCTAGGTCACGGCTACATGGGTTTTAGAAACCATAATATGTATTACATGTTCTTGGTTAAATTTTAAAAGTGTTTAATGTTTAATTCTTGAAGCTTGTGATTGCATGATTTAAATTTGTTTAAATTCATATATTAATGGAGTTCTTGTTAGGTTGTAACAATGGCCATTTAGGGTTCTTCAAAAACCCTAATTAGGTTGATGATGGTGGCTGCATATTGATTTAGGTAACCCTATTTTGAGATTTTCAAGTTTAGGAAAGTATCTTATTTGTAATTGATTCTTTCTTATTTTGAATATTTGATATCTAGGAATGTTTTAGGCAACTAAACTTTAGAGTTTATGGAAACCCTTAACTAGGATTAGGTAAGGTTAAACCCTAACCCTAACCCTAAACCCTAATTCAATCTCTCACTCTCACTAGCTCACGGCCACATGGGTTTGGAACCCTAGTGGCCATGTTTTTGTTTTTATTTTTGTGAACCTAATGTTCTTCATATGTTTAATAAATGGTTTATGAAGTTTTCAAAATAATTTTATTGCTTTTGAAAATTAAAAATGAAGAACAAAGTAGGTTTGATAAAAATTGTTTTATAAAAACACTTTTGGTATTCTTGAGAGATTGAATTATTCATGCGATGAATTGATGTTTTTAATTTGTTAAAAATATTTAGAGATGTTGCCTAATAATGTATAAATGTGTTAAAAACGTTTTGGCATGTTTTTACATTGAAGGAATTAATTTTAAAATGGTTTTAAAATTATTTATGGGTTGCTGTTTTTCTGGACAGCAACCACATAGCTTTTGTAAAATCTAAGAAAAATTCTTTTTGGGATTTTTGAAGCTTGCCACCTATCGACTTCATTAATATTAGGTCTTAACAAAGTCTAGGAAGAGTTCCCATGATTTTTAATGACCTAGAATAGCCACACTAGAATTTTTGTGATTAAGAGTCAAATCTGCAAAATCTGACTCTCTATCGCAAAAGGCCTCTAATTGATACCAAACGTTGGAATCAAGTTTCGAGACCCCTGCCATTGGAAAGAGGATTGAAAAACCTAGTGAAATGAAGTGTTTCCATGACTTAGTTCACTCTAGGTTAAGCCCAATAAAGTCATTTGTGAGGAATTTCCAGAATCTGCCATGGTTTGAAGTTCATGTCACAAATCACTTTAAAGTGATGCCAAACGTTGGAATTACTTAATGAGACCTATGCCATTTGAAAGAGGACTGAAAATCCTTGTGAAATAGAGTATTCTCACATTTTAAAAGGTTGTTTTAATATAGGAAAGATTGGTCCCAAAACAGTAGCTGAATTCTGAAATTTCTATTGAAAAATGGAAATTGTTTCTTTCTTTGAATTTTTATTTTGAGTTATTATTTATTCCACCTTTGTAGGTTAATAGTGATTAATCTACTGAGCTTATTAAAGTGTTAATAGCATGGTTGGAATTGTGAGAATAATTTCTCAAATTAAATTTATTATATTTAAAACCCTAATTGAGTTTTTAGGAGTTTTATTTATATCAAACAAAGGAATTTAAATTAATCATATGGGATATGATGGTATTCTTTTAATACGATTAAAAGAACTTGATTATTATTACAGGATAATAATAATAATGAGATTATTATTGTTATAGGATAATAATAAGGACATGACTTTAATTAATTATATGCCATTTGCCATCATTGCCTTTGCTTTATGTAGCTTTTGTTATTTATGCAATGTGATTATATAATTGTTAATGGATGATTATGGACTTAAGACCAATTAAAATGAGTTGTGATTGGCCGCATGTGATGTCATAGGTTTATTTGAATGGGTTGTATTTAAATTATTTAAATTTGGTGATGTAATTAATTGGGGCTTGCATGCCTCTTTCCCTTTCTCTACTTTTGTAATCCCCTTCTCCTTGATCCCTTTCTTTTTATTAAATTTTAATTCAAAGAAGCTTGTGGAGGACTCAAGGAACTTGGTGGAGTCATGTACGAGAGGAAAGTAAGGACTTTAGAAGACTTGGCATGGACATCAAGATCTTATAGGAAGATTTTTTGTTACTATGTAATAGTTACATAGATTTAATTACGATCACCCAACCCTCCTTTTAAACATAGGGTTCATCTTTTATGGCTCAAAGTATGAACCCACCCTTAAAAGTCCATAATCAATCCTAGGCCCATTAATATATGTGATGTATGCTAGTTAGGGCCTTGACCTGATTTATTATATGTTCAAGATGAATCCACCCTAGTCTTTAGGAGGACAGTGGGAGGATAATTGAGAACTAATAATAAAAGTGGGTCTAAACTTCTTAATTTATATATGATGATATATATTTGTGATGCATGTGATGTATGAATGTTTATAAAAATGAGACCTTTTTAACAAAACCCCTATTTACATAAAATTAAGTTGTAAGGAAGAGGCCTTGGGCTTTATCCTAGCCTCCTACCATTACAAGAAAGGTGAATCTTTATGATGGATGTGTTTGGCTGCAGATATGTGGGAACACATTCATTATGAAGGTTCAAACCAGCTTGTTACATATTGGATATCATGAGGTGCGATAATGGGGCTTACCAAGAAACTATTATGTGAGGGATGCCACATTCAATTGACCATACTCATGTGAATGGTAGGTGTAACTTGACTAAAATGTACTATCCAAGAAACTATTATGTGAGGATACTACAATTTTAGAGGCTAAAGGATGATTGGAACTTGCTTAGGTGAAGCATTAGGATAAAGAGTTATCCACTCAATAAGGGATAGTATCCAAGAAACTAATATGTGAGGTTACTAATTCTTAATGGGACCCCAATCCCTGCTATGGAAATTCAATCTTTTGAAATTCCAAATCTCATCTTAGGGAGTATGGAATTTGAACAAAATAGTGGGAGGTAACATAGAAATTAAAGACCAAAAAATTTTTTTATGTTTTTATTAATATGAAATTTATATTATATTCTGTTGTAGATGGCACCTTTAAACCCTCTCCCTCGTATTCTTGATGACAACCGTTTGACTGGTCCAAACTTTAATGACTGGATTAGAAATCTGAAAATTGTTTTGGCCGCTAATAAAATTGACTATGTCATTAAGTCTCTACGCCCTAATGCTCTACCTGAAGGGCCATCAGAAGAAGAACGAGACACTTACAACAAGTGGCTCGAAGATTATGTGCAAGTGAGATGCTATATCATGGCATCGATGACCAATGTGCTCCAAAAGCAACATGAGGTCATAGATAGCTCACATGCAATTATCAAACATCTTAAAGAGCTGTATGAGTCACAAAATAAGGTTGTAAGGTACAACACTGTTGGTGATCTCTTTGCATGTAAGATGGTGGAAGGAACATCTGTTAATGAGCATTGTCTGAAGATGATCCGGAATATCCATGCCCTTCATGATCTTGGTGTGGATATCTCTTATGAGATGGGGACTGATATTCTACTTCACTCTCTTCCTGCGAGTTACAAACCGTTTATCATGAACTTTCACATGTCTGATGTGAATGATAAAGTCTCTTTGACAGATCTGATGAACATGTTGTCAACTGCTGAGGAGACCTTGAAAAAGGACTCCAAAGGAAGTGCTTTGGTTATTGATGGGGCCTCAACTTCTAAATCCAAGCCCAAGGGCAAGGGTAAGAAGAAGAAGAAGTCCAATCATAAACCAAAAGGAGGTGTGAAGAAGAAGGATTCGAAGGACTCAAAGGGAAAGTGTTTCCATTGCGGCAAAACAGGTCATTAGAGGAGGAATTGCAAGGAGTACCTCGCCTCTTTGAAGAATGGTTCTTCTAGTGGTACGTCTTGTTATTTATTCATTTACTAATTACGAATTAGTATTCTGCTTATGGTATACGATACCTAATTGTGTTTTATT
>JAESVK010053117.1:6717-19394 GCA_017140935.1 Hamamelis virginiana | reverse complement strand
AAAAGAGTTTCACTGCGATTACCTTATTGAGATTATATTTTGTGGGATAGATATCAAGTTGTTAAGATAGGGTTTGACTAATAACCATACCTATTATCTTAACTGAGACATTAGGGGATGAAGGATTAAGTAACATGAAGGGTTCACATAGTTCTACTATTCACCTAAACCTAGGGTACGTCATGATATGTTGCTAGATGTCACTCATGACCAGTGAAAGCCTATTGATAAAGTGTTATCAATAAGGGAAAAATTGGAATTGTTCCAATTGAACCTTAAATTAGAAAGTTTCTATTTTTAGGAGACATAGAGATGTCCCTGTCCACTGCTAGGTTAAGGTGAACCCAAAGGGTCACACACAATAGGGTGTAAGTGAGTTTCTTGAACTTGTGGGAAGGGAATTCTATCTTTGAAATATGTTTAACTTTAATTATTAATGGTTAATTAATTAAAGGTCAATCATAACCAAGAATAGGATTACTCTATCCAAGGATGTTTGGTCATGCTAGCACTAGTAACCAAACACTCCATAAAGAGGAGAATGTTTATAAATAAGAAGAGAGGGAACCCTAAATCATGAGCATCACTTCCACTAGGGCTCTCTCTCTCTCTAGCCGTCCCTCTCCTCTCTCCCTCTCCAAACTAGCTTCTCTCACAAAGTGTTGTGGAGGACTAGGAGGTTCGAGAAGTCTTACGCTCGTGTGGATACCTTTGGAGGTTTCATCGCTTTGAAACTTGAAGGAAAGCTACTACGCAAGGATTTACAAGTAAGTATGTTTATTGTTTTAAATATATGTTCTTGTATAATTAAATATATGACCCTATGCTTGAATCGATTCTTGAATGGATGTGTATATGGATTGTTTATAAAAGAAAAAGTTTTTTGTTTTCACTTCCGCTACGAATCCATATTTTGTCACAACCTTTCATCTTCCACCTTTGAAAGAAGGAGGGTGTAAAGGTTTCTTAAGGCATGGATGTAGACGGAGATCGAACCACATTAAAATCTTTGTGTTTAAATCTCTCTAACTCAATCTCTTTCATTTCAAGTTATTTATTTGATATATTATTTGTTAAGTTTTTGTTCAAGCTTGCATTCTAGTTATTTAAAGTTCAAGATTTCAAAAACTATCTATTCCATTTTTAAATCATTTTTATTTGCCTATACTCTATTCACCTCCCCTCTAGAGTATATTTTGGGCCAACAAAATAGACTTGTAAGTGGTCAAGATAATTCTAACACCCATGGAAGCACTTCTGGAAAACAACAGTATAAACAAGGATCCAGCTGTTTGATTTCTAGCTTTGTCAAGTTTTTCATCCTCATGTGATGTAACTCAAATACAGAAACACCAATTGTGCCCAAATAATCACACTACAGACTAAAAATAATATACAAAATTGATTATAAGAAAAATATACTAGAATCAAACCCAAAATCCCACCCAAATAAAGGAAATAGTTTTTTTTTTTTTTCTCTAAAGAGTCCCCATATGATTATCCTAGTACAAAACAAGAAGCATTTACAAAAATAAACAAACATTTGGGTTGCCAGAATCAAGGAATTTACACTCTTTTCCTCACCTACAAAACAAGTTGGTTCTTAGTTTACATCTTTCACGCAACATTTGTTCCACAATGATGTTTTTAATTGTCAATTTCACCAATCAATTATTTTAGCATTCTGAATGGCATTTTGCCAAACATGCATTTAAACAGTTAATCATTACCAGCATTAAGTATGCCTCAAGAAATATCGCTGGGTACATGGGAATCAAACAAATAATTAATGAAAAGTCCTTGTTTATAAAAATCATTAGCATCATTAGAAGAACTAGTTTGGACGGAATAAAAGAAAAGGGAAATTGAAACCTTGTATTTTCATTTTTTTTTCCTCAGTGTGAGAACCAAACAAATAATTAATGAAAAAAAGTGTCAAAAAATAGAACTCACAAAGATGTCATGAAATCGTCCATTACTGTAGTGGGTTTCCCAAGAAAGTTTTGAATTGGTTTCCCATACAAGTCCATAGAAGTTTTAGAAGCACAAGGGAAATGATATTCCAATCTAGAAGAGAGTGAGAGTGAGAGAGAGAGAGAGAGATTCTACAAACTGTCATTCAAAACCCAACAGGATAAGTTCTCTAATCTGATTGAAGAAGAAAGCAAGAACTATGGAAAAATTCTAATAACCCTTTTGCAGCAACAATCATAGATCATTTTTTAGTAGCCACAAAAAATTCATTGCCCACAGAAAAGATAACATGTTTAAGTTTGTCTTGAACACACACTGTGTCATCTATCAAGTAAGATGTGTAAGATAAATTTAATATTTATCTATTAGGTGACCCACATGATAAGAGCATATCTCATAAGTTGGTTTTAATGGGATAATGTATATCTATCATTATTTATCTAATTAATGATTGGCCAATAGAGAAGTGGTTTTCTAAATTATTCTAACTTTGATGGGCAGTGGAGTTATAATGAGATTTGGAAACTTGTCCTCTCTCTGCCTATAAAAGGATTCAAGTTACACATCCCAATTAGCTGAATCAAACATATCTGAAAGAGGGCTAAGAGAGAGAAACCAACTTCCATCAAGATTAAAGGCTTCTAGAAGATCGATGATGTGAAGTAAGCATTATGGATTCAGGTATGTATTTATGTTTATTGAATTCCGCATTATTGTAATTCATGATCTATATGATTCTTGGGCTTAATACAGTTGTTAATCATGTAACAACATATTAGAATTTTACATGTCATATTGGAGCCTGAGTTTTGGATCTTAAAATATATTTTCATAATTTATTAAATAATTGATATTTTATATCCATGATTTCTATGATATTAAGGAATTGAATTTTATATTAGTAAAATACATGCATGCAAACTATGCGACTATACAAATTCATTGCATGAATATATATATTGAAGATGAGCCACTAATAGAATACAATAATGGTTAGAATGGATCTGTATACACGCGTATGGATTGTTATTCACGTGTACGAACCAACCCTTGGATTGTTAGTATATATATATAAGGGTGAAAGAGAATTATTATTTAATTATTTATCTGTCTTTTTATTGCACGGATCCATATCTATTTAACCCTTAAATACATAGAAAAAGTTGTCTTTTCAATTTCATTGTTCATATGGTCAGAATGCAAAAATTCACTTGCTGTTTGCACTTGAAACGGCGGCAATTTGGCAAATTCGAACATGGATTGGAAAAGCAAATGTCCACTATTCATGGAACTTTTTTCGAGTGTGAAACCGACAGGTGCGCTGTGGTTTGCAAGCTACTATCAGGCTGGTTCTGTGCTGGGTTTGGCTTGTGGAGGAAGCCTCCTTTTCTTGTGCTCCACTCCATAATAGACTACTATCTCCTCTCTCTCCCTCTTTTTTCAGCAAGCTAGTTTTGAGCTGGATTTGGCTTGTGGAGGAAGCCTCCTTTTCTTGTGCTCCACTCCATAATAAACTACTATCTCATCTCTCTCTCTCCTTCTTTTTCCCATGTGTCTCTCTCGTCTCTCTCTTCATCTTTTTTCTTTTGCTCTGGTTGTAGAAGAGGCTCTCTGAGGTGATTCTGTAGCGAGATTTACGAACATGTGATTTATATTTTTTCTTTCTCTTTTTTTCTCCCTCTCCCTGTCTATTTTCTTTTTTTGTTTTCTACCTCTGCAGATAAAGCGTACTCAGGCATTTCTTATTTTTCCCATATTTTTCTCTTCTCTCATATTATTTCGTCTATCTATATGTCTTCAACTTGCTCTCTTCTTATTCAGTATCGATTAAAGGCTCCCCCTCTTTATATTGCTTAAAGGTAACCTCTTTTTCTTCAGTGTCGATTAAAAGATTAATCTTTTTTCTTTGTTGATAATTTATGTTCTAATTTTTTTTTTTTTTAATCCTGAAGAATTATTTATGGATTCCAAGTCCGTTTGTACCTGCTGTAGGTAACTTTTAATTTAAATTGTTCGATCATCTCTTTTTTTTTTTTGTTCATATGATGTTGCATGTCTATCAAATTTTCTCTTACTGCTCCAATCCAAGCCACATATATGCATATGTATGTGAGTATCTTATAATATATGCGCTATTTACACACAAACAGGTATTTCTAAGAAGTATATTAGACTTTGGACCTTGGATTTCCCATCGTCATGCCCATTGGTTTGTTTTTCTCTCATTTTCTTTCTTTTTTCTGTGTCGGTTGAAAGTTCTCTCTGTTCATCTTTTATTTCGATTTCAACGGTGGCTTTCTCTCTCTTTCTCAAGCTTTCTTACGGCGATAGCACTGTAGCTTCTATTTGCTCCGTGGGTATCTTCTTTTTTTTGTTTTTTTATTTTTTTCATTGTATTTAAACTTTTGGATTTTAGTTTGCTTTAGCGGATCTATGTTAATCCCGGGTGATTATGACTTATCCTATATTCCTATATCTCAATACTGCTGAGTAGGTTTGCCCTCCATATGTCTGATTGTGTGTTTAAAAGAAATGATTTTTCTTTGTTTGCAAGTGTAGGAACTGAGTCCATGGAGCGAAGCTCAAAATTTCAAGTTGCAATATCAAATTCTCACTAGTTGGATGGAAAAAATCAGTAGGAAAATATTCATAGGCATGCCAAGTATACTTTCATTGCAAACATAATGAGGGAATTAAAGTGTTTAAAAAAAAATAAGGAAATTAAAGTGTGTTACTCTCTGTTAAGGGTAAGGTCCATATACAAATACGATGAGAATTTTGCAATCTATATATAGAGGGCTGTTTTAGTAAGAATGATATATAACCATATGTAAAAACTTTAAATTTAGCATTCATCTTGTTGTGATACATTATGTTTTGGGACATATTCAGGTAATAGTCTTAGACATAACAATTCTAGGATAACCCATTTCTGTTTTGTCATGTGTTGGAAAATAATTTTCTTCTAATTATTCTTTATTCTGCTTGTCTGTCCTCTCGTGTTTATAAGGTGGATTTCTGCCATGCCTCCCTTTCATTGTCTTTTACTTATTCCTACCAATTGTTTTGCTGCTTTTTAATGAATATCTTTTTCTTTTTCTTTTTTTGTGTATGGGTTCTTTCACCAGTTGAGTTTTAAACTTCTACTGAGTGATAGCATATGAATTTCAACATCAGGGGAGTTGCTGCTCGAGCTTTACATCTTTCAAGCTGTCTTAACACTAGGCTTCTAAAGCATAAAAGGAAGTTTACCCAGCTTACAAGCTATTTTTTACTTACATGAAGTAGAAAAACTGTAGAGATCAAAATATTTTTACTTTTATTTCTCTACTTTGGAATTGAAATTTTCAATGTTGTTTAATTGTTCTTGCGCTTTATAGCCATTCTAATAATATGATTCTCTTATCATTTAAAAAAATTCAGCTTGTTTCATTTGCTAAGCAAATGAGGAATGGTAAAAAAAATAATGGTTTTAGCATCTACAGCTAAAGATATTATTTCCAACTAACTCTTGATTGCATGCAGTGGGTCAGATCTAGATGGGGAAACTAAATCCTTAGTTCCAGATATGGCATCTGTGAATAGGATGTACAGTACTTAGTTCTTTCTTTTACTTTGCCCCATACCAAGGCCTGCCAATGTTCAATGCTATATCTAATCTCTAACCTATATGAAGCATATCTATTATGAAATCCTCAAATATTCTTTTGTATTGTGGCTTAGCTTGGTTCTTGCATATTATAATTCCATGCTTCCTTGCACTTCAAGTTCATATATATATATCCAAAATGAGAACCATTCCAAAGGAAAACTATCATCATAAACTCGATATATTGGAAGTCAGGTAGATTAACCCTCATACTTTCATGGCACCTATTTAGCTTGTAATGGACAGTCATAGGTGATGCTCCTACATAATTTCATTTACTTTCACATACTAATTTAACTTGTGTAGTGACAGAAGTTCAACACAAATTTGAGTTTACAAGCCTTGACCCAGCAACTAATCGCTCAACTCAAAACCATCAGACAGTGTTCAGCCAGATGGAAACCTATCCCTTACTCCCTGATTGCCTATGCTCTCTTTTAATATGCCTATTTTGTTAATGATTTGCTATTTTCCTTCACTTATATCCTCATAATAAGCTGATATTTTTGTACTTTTTACTATGGGATGTAGTAGAGAGACCACCGTCTTGTCACAGTTGTCATTATGGGTAAGCCACTCGGGAAAGAAATTATCTTTCCTATTGCGACTGTATGTGGTGTCATATTAATGCATTTTTTTAATTAATTAAAGTGTGTTAATCACAAGCTGTGTACGTAGGAGGTGAGCAAGATGATATCAAAAGTGTTTAAAAGGGAGATAATAATGAGAGATGGGAGTAGGTTTCGCCATTTTAAGTAGGGTAAATGTTCTTGTCATGAATATTGGTGAAAAAGGCAGATCCATATATGTTTAATGGGTTTCAATTTTTCCTTGAAGGCAAGAAATGAATAACGTTTCAAGAAGAGTAAAAGGTGATATGTTTGTTTTCGCAACGCCTTCTGTGAGGTTTTGAGAATATTGCTTGTTGTTACCTAATTGGATTGTTGTTCCATATGAGTTGGCTTGATCAGATATCTCCTCCATTATTCACTATTAACACTTAAAATGAAAAATGATTCAAGGTTTCTTCATACCTTAGGGATTTTGCTAATCAATCTTGACCATTCAGTTAATGGACCAAGTGTGATTTATCTCTTGGAATAGAAATTCACATGATTATATTTTTTACAGTCTTCAAATCACTTGTCCTGCGTGAAACGGTATCTCTTGGTGTATAATTCAAGATAGCCTAGGGAAAGCTTTGTAAAATTATAGCAGCGAATACATTTTACAACCTAGGTTTATTCACTATAAGCAATACACTTCAATAAGAATTTTAATTATGTTTTACTAATCTTTTCATTCCCAAATACACTACAAATGAATAAATTTCATATACTTTTTTCCTATATTTATTTATTGCTTTTTGTTTTCCGATTTTACCACCCAATTAGGGTAATTATATGTACGATTGGTTTATTCTATGGAACCAGCAATATGATGGGTTTATTCTGATAGGGCAAGATTTTAGTGGATATTAGAACTTACTGAAGGTATCATAGAGGACAGGAACCAAATCCTTTTGTTGGAATTCTATACAAGTCATATTTACTCTTAACATATTTGGGGGAATACCCTCATATGTTTTACAATGAGCTCTTTATCTAATATTCAAATTTTTATTATCCTTTTCAATACAGAAGCTCCATTAGCTTATAGAGATCTTAACTTTAAGATGCCTGTATTTCTATTTCGACTAAAAATACAGCTAAGAAATCAAAACCACTAATGACATCTGCAAGCAATGCACCAACCCAGGTGAAGGCGCTCTCATTTCCCAATCGATTCGAAATCCAAATCGATTTCAATTGAGAACCATTTTGAAAACGAATAACCCAGTCTCGCCGAAAGCTATATAAAAACTTCATTTGCTTAACCTAATAATAAATAATAACCTCAAGAAGTAACCCACAACATGCACTAGGCACAGACACCAGGCATGTGCGTAGCACGTGGTCCCACCTAGTATGGTTTATATGTTTAGATATAAATTGTGGGCACTCAAGCATGGAACATTAATTCAAATTGATTTCCTGAATTTTGTCCAATTTTGTGTCCTTGAAAGTGATTCTTTGTATATGCCATCATCATTGTTATTATGGTTTATACATATAATAGAATATTCACATATCTGTTAATGGTAGTCCGTACGGATGCATGCACTTGAAGAATTGGTTTTGATTATGGATATAGCATATTTAATGTGTTTTATTTGGCAACACGTGTATTTTCATAATGATACAATTATGTGGATTAAAAGTAAATATAACATGCTATACCCGCGCATGCTCATGAATCCACATAGCATTAATGTATATTCGCATATGCTCATGAATCCATATTAATGTTTATATAAAGTCATTATTATTTTGATTTTAAAATCCATACTAAGATACAGTTTGGTAGCCACCAAAGTGGCCCAACTGGAATGATACATGGATATTAAATCAAATTATTGAAATTTATGTAAAGTCATTATTTTTAATTTGAAATTTATATTATGGTATAGTTCGGTAGCCGCCAAAGTGGCCCAACTGGAATGTAACATAGATGATAAATCAAATTATACAAGGTCATTATTTTGATTTGACATTTATATTATGATACAATTTGGTAGCCGCCAAAGTGGCCCAATTGGAATGTTACATAAATATCAAATCAAATTATTGAAAATTTAATACTCATTCCCATAACAAATAAATTAATGACTTTACAAATTGCAATTCTTTAATTATAAGAATATTAGGTTGGCCCAAAGGTGCACCGCATTCAAGTAATTATTGAATTGGAATAGGATAATTGGTAGGTATTCATAGTTAATACTGGAACGTATACCCAAAGGTAACAAACCTACTTAATTATGAATATTTTATTAATTAGTCCTATTAAGTGAAAGGAAATCACCATAATTGTTTAATAGTTTACCATTGGATTAGCCCAAAGGTAGATCACGGTAACACTATTTATTATTATTTTAAACATGTGTATTATTATGATTATTTTTGCAATTGTTTATAACTCTAAACATTAATGTAGTGAGCATGAATTAGTTATTGCAGTGTCAATCCCTATCTCTTTACATTCGCATGCTTCATCCGTTCCAATCCTAATGGAATGAATTTCTTAGATTAGAAAGAACAGGTTCAGTTTCATCTTGGTGTACTAGATTTTGATGTTGCACTTGAATCTGAGAAACCGCCTGCTCTTACTAATTCAAGCAGTGCGGAAGAAAAGGCTTTTCACAAAGCCTGGGAAAGAGTGAACAGATTAAGCATTAAGTTTATGCGGATGACCATAGCAAACAACATCAAAATTACTCTTCCTCAAACAGATAATGCTAAAAAATTACTCACTAATGTACAAGAACGTTTCCGAACGGCTGACAAGTCTCTTGTAGGGACACTAATGACTAAGCTTACCACCATGAAATTTTATGGTACACGAGGAATGAATGAGCACGTCATCGAAATGACAAATTTGACTGCTCAGTTAAAGACTCTTGGGATGAACGTGGATGAGTTTTTTCTCGTGCAATTCATATTGAATTCCTTGCCTCCTCAGTATGGGCCATTTCAGATTAACTTAACACTATGAAAGATAAATTGAATGTTAATCAATTGTCCAGTATGCTTAATCAAGAAGAGGTAAGGTTTAAGCAATTGGGACATCATTCAATTCATTTCATAACTCAATGAGCTGGAAAGAAATGGAGTAAGTCCAAAAAGGGACATAAAGCAGGGTCCACATAAGGCAAATGAGTCTACAAAGAATGCTTAGACTCAGAAGAAGGAAAATGACATCAACAAGTGTCACTTCTATAAAAAGTCAAGACACTATCAGAGAGACTGTCCAAAACGTAGGCAATGGTTCGAAAAGAAAGGTAAAGATTTAATTTCTGTATGTTTCGAATCAAACCTAACTAAAGTTCCTTTTAATACTTGATGGATTGATTCTGGGGCTACTCATATTTCCAATACGATGCAGGGATTCCTTACGACCCAGACCATAAATCCAAATGAAAACTTCCTATTCATGGGCAATCGGGTTAAAGCTCCAATTGAAGCTGTTGGAACTTATCATTTATTTTTATATAGTGGCTATCATTTAGATTTGTTTTAGATATTTTATGTTCCTTCTATTTCTATAAATTTGATTTCTTTGTCTAAACTTGATCTTAATGGATACTCCTTTAAATTTGGGTATAATAGTTTCAGTTTGTTTAAGAATACTCTTATTGTGGGTTCTAGTATTCTTTGTGATGGTCTATACAAATTAAAACTTGATGTTCATTTTGCTAAAACTCTTCTCACCCTACATCGTAATGTTGGCTCTAAACGTAGCCTAATGAATGAAAACTCCTCATACTTGGGTTAGAGAGGTTAGTAAAAGATGGGATTCTTCCGAACCAATATTTTACTGATCTTGGTATATGTTTGGATTGTATAAAAGGTAAACAAACCAAACACAGCAAGAAAGGTGTCACAAAAAGTACAAAAATTCTTGAGATTATCCATACAGATATTTGTGGGCTTTTTGATACTCCATTTTTTAATAGAGAAAAATATTTTATCCCCTTTATTGATGATTTTTCACGTTATGGTCATATCTATTTATTGCATGAAAAATCTCAAGCAATGGATGCCTTTAAGGTGTACATTATTGAGGTTAAAAGGCAATTAGATAAAAAGTTGAAAATCATGAGGTCAGATAGAGGTGGTGAATATTATGGAAAACATAATGAATCAGAGAAATGCCCAGGCCCATTCGCTAAATTTCTTGAAAAGCATGGCATTTGTGCACAATATACTATGCCTGGAACGCCACAACAGAATGGTGTAGCTGAAAGGTGTAATCGCACTTTAATGGATATAGTTAGGAGTATGTTAAGTAATTCCTCCTTATATGTGTCATTATGGATGCAAGCCCTTAAGACTGCTATATACTTATTAAATCGGGTTCCTAGCAAGGCAGTTCCAAAGACACCTTTTGAACTGTGGACTGAAAGGAAACCAAGCTTAAGACACCTACATGTTTGGGGTTGTCTAGCAGATACTAGAATCTATAATCCACATGAAAAAAAGTTGGATTTAAGAACAATCAGTGGTTACTTTATAGGTTACCCTGTAAAATCCAAAGGGTATAGGTTTTACTATCCTAATCATAGTCTGAGAATTGTAGAAACCGATAATGCTAGATTCATTGAAAATGGTGAAATCAATGGGAGTGATGAACCACGAAATATGGAAATTCAAGAAGTTAAGGTACATGTCAAAGGATATTGTTGTTCCTACATTTGTTGAACAGCCTAACAACATTGAACAATAAACTAATGAACCTTCACTCTATAATGAGATTATCACCAATGAACAATTGGTAGAAGGACCACAAAAAGTAGCATTAAGAAGATTAAAGAGAAATAGGATCTACTATTTCGGATGATTATATGGTTTATCTACAAGAATCTGATTTTGATATAGGGATAAGTAAGGATCCGGTTTCATTTTCACAAGCCACAGAAAGTGTTGATTCTGATAAATAGATTGATGCCATGAATGATAAATTGAAATCAATGGCCCAGAATGAAGTCTGGATATCATTAAATTGCCTAAAAGATACAAGAAAGTTGGTTGTAAATGGGTCTTTAAAACTAAACGAGATTCTAAAAGCACTATTGAACGATATAAAGCTAGACTTGTGGCCAAAGGTTTCACTCAAAAAAGAGGCATTGATTATAAAGAGACCTTCTCTCTTGTATCCAAGAAAGACTCACTTAGAATCATTATGGCATTGGTGGCTCATTATGATTTAGAGTTACATCAAATGGATGTGAAAACTGCTTTTCTTAATGGGAGTTTAGATGAAGAAATCTATATGGATCAACTTGAAGGTTTTTTCATTAAAGGAAATGAACATTTAGCTTGCAAACTTAAGAAATCAATATATGGACTTAAACAAGCCTCCCGGCAATGGTATCTTAAGTTTAATGATACAATCACCTCCTTTGGATTTAAGGAAAACACTGTTGATCGGTGTATTTATCTAAGCATTAGTGGGAGTAAGTTTATATTTTTGATACTGTATGTTGACGACATTTTTCTTGCTAGTAGTAATCTTGGTTTATTGCACGAAACTAAGAAGTTTCTCTCAATGAATTTTGAAATGAAAGATATGGGTGAGGCAACCTACGTGATAGGAATTGAAATATTTTGAGATCGATCACGAGGATTGTTAGGGTTATCTTAGAAAACATATATTGAAAAAGTTCTAGAGAGATTCGGAATGAATAAATCTTCCGCTAGAGATATTCCGGTACAGAAATGGGATAAGTTTAGCCTTATGCAATGTCCGCAAAATCAATTGGAACCAAAATAAATGGAAGGGATTCCTTATGCGTCTATTGTAGGAAGCTTAATGTATGCCCAAACTTGCACCAGGCTGGATATTAGTTTTGTTGTTGGTATGTTGGAAAGATACCAAAGCAATCCTAGAATGGATCATTAGAAAGCTGCAAATAAAATGATGAGGTACTTACAAGGCACGAAAGATTACATGCTCACATTTATGATTGCAAATCCATTGACAAAAGGGTTACCTCCAAAGACATTTAAAGAACATATTGTTAGAATGGGTCGTGGACATAACCCATAACATTTTGTTAATTTATGGATTGCTTTATGTTAATTATGTTGGTTGACATTTTGACCTCATTAAAGATTGGTTATTTTAAATTCCTGTTTTAATTGTGTACGTACATGTATGAGAATGAATGAATAATAACAGGAATAGTCTCTATTATAAGAGACATTATTGTAGGACTTTTTGAATTTACTTCTCATGTATAGACTATAATAAACAAGTTACTAGTGTTGTAGTGCATGGAAGGAACCATGTCACATATTGATGTGGAACTGCCATGACTCATTAGTGGGTTGTTTATTTATAGTATTATGAAGATTGGATTAAAGTAAGATTGGATATGGTTTACTATGCGCCTAATGTTAACCTTGTTAAACCTCAACATATGTTTTCATATGTGCCAAGTGGGAGAATGTAA
>JAESVK010053115.1:0-24907 GCA_017140935.1 Hamamelis virginiana | reverse complement strand
ATATATATATATATATATATATATATATATATATATATATATATAGTAGCAGTACAGGAAACACAGGTGAAGATCAAATTAAAAAAAAAAAAGTCAATTCAACTTTTTTTAGGACGGTTTTTAACTGTCCTCAAATTTTGATTTGAGGACGGATATCAACAGTCCTCAATATAGAAGGATTTGAAGACAGTTCTACACCGTCTTCAAAATTGAAATTAGAAGACAGTTTAAAACGGTCATCGAAAAGATCATATAAGAAGACGGTCATAACCTGTCTTTAAATTGAAGACATTAGAGGACAGTTTAAAACCGTCCTTGAAAGTTATTATTTAAGGACGGTGATAAACTGTCCTTAAATTGAAGGCATTAGAGGACGGTTTTCAACTGTCCTCGTATATAAAGAATTGAGGACGGTACAGAAACTGTCCTTAAATAAAAGATGACAGTGGATAAGAAGACGCAACCCGAACCGTCCTTAAAAACCTTTGAGGACGGTTTTTAACCGTCCTTAAAGCCTTTTTTTGGGGTAGTGGACAGCGAACCACTTTGGATGAAGGGTCAAGCGATGAAGTCAATACCAGTATCCTACCTACATTGCCTTCACATCAATCTCGTCAGTTTACCGAACTTTGCAAACCCTTAGATCAAGTCCTCGAGATATTGAAAGATCAAAACCTTTTGCAACCCCTCGAGCCAAGGCCTCTCCCTAAGTCCATACCAAAATCCTTCAATGGAGATGAGTACTGCAATTTTCATCAATACCCGGGCCATTCGACCAACCAGTGCTACCGCCTTCGCCATGAAATCCAAGATCTGATTGACCACAAAGTTGTCTCACCATCCAATTTCTCCAATCAGTTAGCTTGAGCCCACCACCACACCCCTTTCCAATGGATCCCTTGACGGAGAACCTTAGTGAAAGCCCATGAAAGATGAAGAACTGTTTTTGCCAAGTAGTAGTTTATAAGATTTTGTTTGTGCTTTCTTTGAGTAGTGTAGGATTTCAGTTTTCATTTTCAATAATAAGTATTTCCCTAGCCCGCTTGTGTGACTAGGGTGATCCGTTGTTTAGGATTTCTTTGTTTTGTCATTTCCTTTCGAGTTCAAGAATAGAATAAAAAAAAAAAAAAGATTATCTTCTGCATTTTCTTTGCGTTGTCTTCCTCTGTGGATGTTTATGGCATGGATATAAATCTTAAGAAAAATGTCTCTCTGGAGCTCGTTGAGCAAAGGAATATGGGACAATAAACCTACATGAATTAATTGGAATCAATTGTTTAGGGACAAATGACTTGTCTAAGATAATTAAGATTGGGGCAACAATTTTCTCACAAGAAAAAAGAAATCAATCGGGTATCATGTTTAAAGTAAACTTGAGAAACTTTTAAGTTAAAAGACAATATGTCCTGCGATGGTCTCGTTGTGGTGTGACTACCTTTCATTCATTCTGAAGAAAGATCAAGAAAAAGTCAAGAAAGATGAAGCTGAAGAGATGGAATAAGATGGATTAGTAACTAGGGGTTGATTCTTCCCAAATCGAATCAACCCATAGTATATTCATACTCGGGAAAGATCGTGAAGATTTGGAAAAGTTTTAATAGAAAAGATTAGATCATGCGATGAAGATTCAATGGTGGGGCTCATCCCAAAGAATGGGGCTTCCAAAAAAAAAAAAAGTAAAAATGATTGGCATTCGAAGCCATTCAAGAAAAAGAAAATATGGTACACCGGGACTTAGAAAAAGAAGAGAAGTTAGTCTCAAGAAGAGAATTCGAATCAAGATGTGAAGTCTCTACACCATTAATTGAGCGCTATCAAGCGGGACTATTTGTCTTTAGATTTAAAAGAGGGTTAAGTTTGCTCATCTCATCCATTTAGAAAAAGAAAAAAGAAAAAAGAAAAAATGAAAAGCCCGCTAGGTAGAAAACCCGAAAGGGCTGCCTAGGCAAAAGTTAGGGCATTCAAAAAAAAAATATCAAGCCTGCTAGGTAGAAAACCCAAAAGGGCTGCCTAGACAAAAGTTAGGGCATTCAAAAAAAAAAAAAATTCAAGCTCGCTAAGTAGAAAACCTGAAAGGGCTGCTTAGGCAAAAGTTAGAGCAAGCAGAAAAAGGAAAGTGTTATGAACTACGAGGACCTGATTCTCCACAAACATCAAACAACTTGTCACAATTTTTTCAAAATAGACATCAAAGTGGAGATACGTAGGTAGCCCCTAAAGTTACATTGGGTGCGGTCCAATTCTTGTGAAAACGCTAAGTGTTGAGTTCAAAATTAATTTATCATGGGCAATTAGTTTGAAACTAAATAAATTGAAGACATTTAATTCATAAGGGTAAATAATATCTTGAAATTTATGGACATGCCATTAACATCCTGCTGCTTCTTTGTTTCTTGCCATTTTGGGAAGTTTGTCACTTCTTAAAACTTCTTGTGTAGCTTTCTTTTATGTATTACTTGTTTGAAAAGTTTTACCTTCGTGAGGATTTTTGTGTCCCTTATGTTTTGTTTTTTATTTCAATCCCGAAATCTAGTGATATTTGGTGGAATTGGTGAAATCATTTGACATGAGCTTAGCTAATAATCTCTAACAAGGCCCATTGCTTGAGCCTTCATCGACCCCCCCTTTTGAACCCTCTAACCATGTGGTTGAACCCGTTTGGAATACCCCTTACCCATTGTTGAATATTCATTGGTTTTGATAATCCCATCCATTTGATCGAGATACATGAGCCGGTTTGCTTGACCATCCAGAATGAAAGCTATCAGAATTTGATGAACCTTTGCAACTATTGAAGTGGCATGCAAGATGTAATTTGGGTTGACACCAAGGAAAGTACGAGTATAATCCAAGGAAGGGATGCAGATCATTACGTTTGAAGAAGATACATGAGGTTATGAACCCCAAAAGATGTAGCCATCAGAATCAGAGTTGATTTTGACTTTACGTCCCACTTTGCGATCAAAGGATTCAAGCCGAAGTGCTTAAACATAATCTTCATACTTCAGTTTTTTATAAACTTTTCTCAAAAAATGTCTTTGAAAGCCCTCTTGGTTGTTTTTGAAAATGAGTGATATATGTGAACTACTTGTGTCGGTCCCCCTCTCTTCAAAGGTACTTTTACAGTATCTGCATTAGAAAGTTCTTAAGTTAGTCTTCCTTGCCATAGGTACCCTAGTGTCGAGGCCCTAGTGTTGAGGTTAGGCTTCCTTGTCATAGGTACCCTAGTGTCGATGTTAGGCTTCCTTGTCATAGGCATCCTTCTGTTGAAGTTAGTTTACAATATAAGATTTGGTTGATTAGAAAAAGAATTGATATTGATAAGTTAGAATAACTTTTAAGGATGGAATTGTTGGCATGTGAAATTAGTGCATAGAATGATGGGTTTGAAACCTACACTAAGTGTGACACTTGTGTTGAAAAATGAAAGTGTAGCATAGAATGATGTTGAAAACTATCATTATATGTATTAGTTTACGTGTCATATAAGTTAGAATAACTTTTAAGAGTTTATAATAACTTAGCATTATTAATGATTTTGAATCCCTTTGTCATAAGGAATGTAGCTAGAAAGAAAATCCCAAGGAAATGAGTTTTGAAAATACTTTATCAAAAACCTTGAAGGTATGCTTAGTTGAAATTGATTTTTGGAATAAAACTTTCTTAGTAGCATGGAAATGTCACTAGAAAGAATAGTGTTTTTTGAAAAAAACATAAGCATTACTTTTTTGAGATTTTTATCAAACATGTGATATGCACACATTTGAAATAAGTTTTGAAAACTTGTCATGATATGATGAAATCATTTTAGAAAATTGTAAAAGTCAATGGAATCATGACATGGAAATTTGCTTTTGAAAAGTGGAATTTTTCCTTTCATAGAATTTGGTTGAATACTTGGTGTGCATACATTTGAAATGTGTTTTGAAAACTTGTCATGACATGTGAAACATATTTGAATCATGACATAAGAAATTGGATTTGAAAAATCAAAATTTTGTTTTCTTGAGAAATTTTATCAAATACTTGATGGGCATCATTTTAAGCTTGTAAAGTAAGAGATTGGAACACCTAAACTCTTCCAAATATATTCCTCATGAAGGGGAATGATCAACCAAAACTTATAGAGTAAATTTTGAGCTGAGAATGCCATAGAATTTGGGGATAGAAGATATGAGTATAAGTTTACCTCTTGTCGTGAATAGGAAGATAGAAAAGATGAGCTTGAAGTTTCAACAACACTCTAGATTTAGTTTCACCATCCAGAAAACCTTGTACTGGTTAGGTGTTTAGAGGGTGGGTACCTCTTGTTAGTCAGGAATTTGAAGATATGATGGTTTGGAAAATGGGTGTAAATCCCAAATGCAAGGATCAAGAGATGAATCCTAGTTTTGGTCTAAGGATTGATGTGTAGAATATCTTAGAGAGTAATTGGAAGAAGTCTGAATAGATGAAAGCCAATCTGAATTGATGAGGAAAAGTGAATGAAATTCACATGGTTGATATTGATGATAGTTTGCAAGAGAATAATGTGAGATAATGATTTGGAAATGATGAGCGTGTAGGCAAAGCCCATATTTGACATATGGCAAAGTTCATATTTGATATATGAGATGTGATGATTTAGAATATGATTTGGCGAAGTCCAAGTTTGAACCTATCTGACATAGGAGATTTGATGAGTTAGAATATGATGGTTGATAGACGAATTCTATATTTGATGAAGTGTGATTGGCAATTTTGAAGATAATTAGAAATGAGTGTGAGATTCCCTTTAAAGATATGATATGATAATTGGAAATGTAATTTCCAAAAGGATTGATAATCCTTAAGATAACTAGAAATGCAATTTCTAGTAATGAGTCGTAGACTCCCAAATTTTTATGATGATTGGAAATGCAATTTCCAAAAGGATTGATAATCCTTAAGATAACTAGAAATGCAATTTCTAGTAATGAGTCATAGACTCCCAAATTTTTATGATGATTGGAAATGCAATTTCCAAAAGGATTGATAATTCTTAAGATAACTAGAAATGCAATTTCTAGTAATGAGTCGTAGACTCCCAAAATTTTTATGACAATTGGAAATGCAATTTCCAAAAGGATTGATAATCCTTAAGTTAACTAGGAATGCAATTTCTAGTAAGGAGTCGAAGACTCTAATTTTTTATAATTGGAAATGCAATTTCCAAAAGGATTGAAAATCCTTAAGTTAACTAGGAATGCAATTTCTAGTAAGGAGTCGAAGACTCTCATTTTTGATAATTGGAAAAGCAATTTCCAAAAGGATTGAAAATCTTTGAAATAACTAGAAGTGAAACTTCCAAGAAGAGAGAATTTGAAGCGAAGCTTTCAAAATAATTGTTAGTTAATTATCCCTATTTTGTTGTGTCAAAAATGGGATGTCTTTTGTTTTCGTTGATATTCACTGGCGAAGCCATGAACATCAATGAGGGGCTTCTGTAGACATCCATTTTTGACCATGAGTATGGTCATGAATGGTTGCCTATGATTAGAGGTGAAATATGGTGTCAAAACCCTAAGTTGCCAGTTTTACCCTTTGTGGGTAATTAGGTAGAGGTCATTATCACATGTAAGTTTTTAGGTCAGATTGAGTCGGTTCTTTTTGCATTAGGTTTTTAGAGAGTCTAGGAACATCCCTGCAAAATTTCATGACATTCTGAGCCAGGCTTGATAGAAAATAAGGCCTTTTGTGACTGAAGGGCAGTTTTGTCCTTTGAATCACAAAAGCCCTGAATGACTGTCGATCTTGTCTCGAATGGTCTCAAGGCTTTGGCATAGATATTTAAAGTGTGTTTTGTAGCTAAGTTGATCAGTGGCAAGGTCAGTTGAGCCTTCTGGCTCATGATTGGCTCTTGAAGCTCAAAAGGCCCTTTCAAAGCCCAGATTAGGGTTTCAACCGAAAGCGACCGGGATTCGATATTTTTATCAAACCAAAGCCTTCAAAGGCTTCAAAACACTTTCCTAAAACATTTTAAAACTTGTTTCAAGAAAAAGAAATGATTTCGAAAGCAATCGGTTAGCAAATTTCAAAACCCTAATTTGGGCCCGGCAGGCTCTAAACAGCTAATCGGTCGACTGTTTCCTAAACCTTTGACCTTGGTCAATGCATTTTCACTTCAAACACTTCTTAAAACATGGAGAATCGAATCACAATCGTTTCGACCCTTGAATTGTCAAATTTGGACTTAAAACAGGCCCAACGAGCCTGCACGTAGTGTAGAATAATGAAATCCACTCTGTCCCACATCGGAAAAGTGAAAAGCTTGCTATAGCTTTGTGAACCTATAAATAGAGGGCCCTGATATTAGTTTCAACACACAGAATAAGCTTTAGAGAATTAGCTTGGAGAGTAGAGGCTTGAGCAATTGCACAAGCTTCCCCGAAAGCACTCTAGCTTAAGTTTTAAAGTTTTTGAGGTCCTTAGAGTCCTTGGAGAGAAGGCTTGGAGCTTGAGGAGAAGGCTCGAAGCAAGGAGGCAGAGAAAGAGGTTAGTTTTTTCTTTTTTTTTTCTTTTATAGTTTTCTTTTTATTAGTATGCATAGGATTTAGTTTATTAGTATGCATGATAGGTTAGGGATTAATTTATTAAAATAGTTTTTTTTTTAGATAGTTTTATATTGTTAATATTAGGTTTGTATTTTAATTATGTCTTGTTTGAATGATATGATTTGTGTTCGAGGGAGCAAGCAAAGGTAAGTTCCTTCCCTTATGATAAAATTGATTGTTTTCAAGCATGATTATTTTGATATATCATATTAGGTCGCATATTAGGCCATTTTCACTTCTTTTATTCTTTTATTTTATAGGTTTTAAACCCACTTTTTGATTACTTATAAATCTGTCCATGGATTTAAAGTAACTTAAAAGTGTATTAAAACTCACTTTTTAGGCCAAAATCAACATAGAAACATGCCTAGGTTCACATAGAATAATTAGATTGCATTTAGGACACTTTCATGCATTATTTATACTTTTGATGATATTTTTTTTTATTTATTTTCCAGAAATTCTAGCATGCATATTTTAATGTTTTAGGTATTTAGACTAACCTAGGATTAGCTAGAAACCCTAGGATTAGGGGGATCACTTGATCCCACTTAAGACTATCCTTTGTTGTAAGAATTTTTATAGTAATAGAGTTCTACTTGGTTTAGGATTCTACTTCGAGAACAATCCTAAAATTTTGAAAGTATCTAAAACGGAATGAAATTCCATCTTTTATGCAAAGAAAAGTGTTTTGATCAAATCCAAACTCTCAAAGCTAGAGTTCTACTTAGTTTAGGATTTTACTTCGAGAAGAGTCCTAAAATTTTGAAAGTGTCTAAAACGGAATGAAATTCCATCTTTTATGCAAAGAAAAGTGTTTTGATCAAATCCAAACTCTCGAAGCTAGAGTTCTACTTGGTTTAGGATTCTACATCGAGAAGAGTCCTAAAATTTTGAAAGTGTTTAAAACGGAATGAAATTCCATCTTTTATGCAAAGAAAAGTGTTTTGATCAAATCCAAACTCTCGAAGTTAGAGTCCTAGATAAGATAGAATTCTTTTGGCTATATGGTTCATTACAATAGGAGAGTCCTAAGGTAATTGAACTACGTGGACTTAGATCTTTGTCAAGCAATTGATAAGGTACGTAGGCAGTTAATAGGGCGCAAGTCCAATCTTAGGTTGACTTCTAGTCTCCTAAGACCATTAGGATTGTGTATACTTTCATACTACATATTATTATTATATATTATATATCATATTTTGTGATTGATTAGATAACTAGGATTGTTTTGAAAAGATTTTGATAAAGCCCAAACTTAATTAGGAGACCTTTAATTAGGGCGAGGTGGGTGCCTACAAGGAGATCCTTGGAACCTTCCCACTTCGTAACCTAGCCCCCGAATCCAACTTTGATTCGAAAGACCATGCTTTTCCAAAATATGGGATCAATGTTTTATTGAAAATACAACTCTTTTTTGTGGTTTCCTTGTTCCCTAAAAATAAGGTGGCGACTCCTAGTTTTTTTACAAACTCTTATCCCTTTTTCAAAAAACCCTATCTTGAGTGGATAATAGAGAAGGATAAATGTGGATAATAGAGAATGATAAATCGAGACGGATAAACATCATCCACAATCCACTCAAGATAAACATCACCCCAAGAGTGAACGAGAGAGGCCTCCCGATCACTCTTGGGTGTACTTCTTAAAGAGGAAATCAGAAGTGTTTGACAGCTTCAAAGAGTTCAAAGCTCTTGTGGAGAAACAAAGTGGCTATTAAGTCAAGATGCTTCGATCAGATCAAGGTGGAGAATATACAGCAGGCGAATTTGAAGAATTCCTCTGTTTACGCCAGCCTACACTCCGCAACTAAATGGTGTAGCTGAAAGAAAGAACCGCACACTTCTTAACATGGATAGGAGCATGTTAAAGGAAAAGTCATTGCCCAAGAGTTTTTGGGCTGAAGTAGTTTCATGTGCAGTTTATCTGCTAAATAGGTGCTCTACAAGAAGTTTGGAGAATATGACATTGCATAAAGCATGAAGTACTCACAAGCCAAGTGTGAGTCATCTTCGAGTTTTCGGATGCATTGCATATGCTAAAATTCCAGAAGCCAGAAGAACCAAACTTGAGGATAAATGAGAGAAGTTTATCCTTGTTGGATATGGTGACAGAACCATGGGATACAAGTTGTATAATCCCCTCACCAAGAGAGTATTCTACAATAGAAATGTCATTTTTGAAGAAAATGAATCCTGAAGATGGGATCAAGCTGAATCTTCTAAAAATGAAGAGCTGACTGTTGAAGAAGAGGAACCAACTCAACCAAGAGAAGAAGAGCCACAGACACCACAAAGTGCTCATCCCTTACCAGAAAGAAATGAAACTCCAGAGTCAGTAGCAGGAGAACTGTCTGATATGAGGACAAGAGGGGTCCGAAGCTTAAAAGATTTATATGAGAATACAGATCTCATATATGGTGATGAGTTTACAGATGAGTTGTGATCTAGTTAGCTTTGAAGAAGCTAACAAAGAAGACAAATGGAGAAGAGCAATGGATGAAGAAATTGAATCCATTGAAAAGAACAAGACATGTACTCTCCCGAAAGGCCGCAAGACCATTGGAGTCAAATAGGTCTACAAGACCAAGAGAAATACTCAAGGAGAAGTCCAGAGATACAAGGTCAGGCTTGTTGCAAAAGGGTACAAGCAGAAAGAAGGCATCGACTATGGAAAGTTTTCGCCCCTGTTGCCAAAACTTGAAACCATCAAGCTGCTGATTTCAGTAGCTGCACAAGAAAGATGGAAGATTTATCAACTGGATGTAAAATCGGCATTTCTGTATATATTTCTTGAAGAAGAAATCTATGTCGATCAGCCTATAGGATATGTGAAGAAAGGCCAAGAAAACAAAGTATACACGCTGAAGAAAGCGCTTTATGGTTTAAAGTAAGCTCCGCGTGCATGGAATACCAGGATTGATGATTACTTCAAGAAGAATAGATTCGAGAAATGTCCTTACGAGCATGCACTGTATATGAAGAAGGATGGTGAAGATACAATGTTCGTATGTTTGTATGTGGATGATTTGATCTTCACCGACAATAATCAAGTCATGTTCGAATCATTCAAGAAAAGTATGGCTAAAGAGTTCGAGATGACAGATATGGGCTTAATGGCTCTTTTTTTTTTTTTTGGAATTGAAGTTGTGCAAAGCGAAGAGGGAATCTTCATCTCACAAGGAAACTATGCAATGAAGATTTTCAAGAAGTTCGGCATGGAGAAATGTAATCATGTCTCTACTCCTGTTGAAACATGATTAGAATTGAGGAAAAATGAGCAAGGTGATGTTGATCCAACTTACTTCAAAAGCTTAGTTGGAAGTTTGAGATATCTGACGTACACCAGACCGGATATACTCTATGGAGTAGGACTGATAAGCAGATATATGGAGACGCCAGATCAATCTCATTTGAATGTAGTTAAGAGAATTCTCCGCTACATCAAGGGCACTGTTAATGAAGGTTTGTTCTATACAATAACAGAGAATTTCAATTTTATTGGCTACTCGGATAGTGATTGGGGAAGAGACTTGGATGAAAGGAAAAACACAACAGGGTTTGTCTTTTTCATAGGAAATACGGCATTTACATGATTATCCAAGAAGCAAGCGATTGTGACGCTATCAAGCTGTGGAGCTGAGTATGTTACTGCCAGTTCAGCAGTTTGTCATGGAATATGGCTCAGAAACGTGTTGAAGTATTTAGGAATTCCACCAGACAATCCCACAGAAATCTGCAACGATAATTGTTCAGCAATAGCATTGGCAAGGAACCCCGTGTATCATGAACGGAGCAAGCACATTGATACTCGATATCATTTAATCAGAGAGCATGTGAAGAGTAAAGAAGTAGAACTGATATCATGCAGAACATATATGATCGGCTTGCAGACATATTCACAAAGCCACTTAAGCATAATGTATTTTCAAAACTGAAGATGTTGCTTGGAATGAAGACAAAAAATCAAGTTTAAGGGGGATGTTGAATTGTAAACTTGAAAGCAACCTGCAGACAGGAAAGTTGAAAAAAGGGTGCTGCTGTAAGACAAGAAGTGATCGAAGGCTGCTGCTGAAGACTTTTAGGCTTGTAGGGTGGCTTGTTGGCTGCCTGTCTGGTAGCTTGTCTCCAGCATTTAGGCTATAAATATATGTATGTAGTGTAGTGAAAGTGTGTGGAGTGAAGCAGAGAGATAGAGTAAGAGAGAATTGTTGTTGTATAATCTGTGGGTTTCACAGAGTGTTATAGTTTGTTTCAAAGTTCAATTAAAGTTTGTTTCTGTGTGAAATTGGTCTCTCAGAGGTGCACCACAAGTGACCTCACTTACCTTACTCACCTCACTCCCACCAACAAAAAGTGGACCATAAAAAAGGACCCCAATGGATCATTTCTGTATATATATAATTATATCACTACAACAAATTAGCTCTTTTGCAACAAAAAAATTTGTTGCAAAAAGATTCAAATTCGTCGCAAATGATCATTTGCGACAAAAATTAGTTCGTCATCAAGTTGTCACTAGATGCTCGTCACAGAAACTATATAGCGACAAACATTAGTTATTGTCACAAAAAATAAACTATTAGTAACAAAATTGTTGTCGTCCCAAAAAGCATACTATTAGCGACAAAATTATTGGCGACAAATAGGTAAACTTTTAGTGACACATTTTTAATTGTCGTGAAAACTATATTATTAGTGACAAATTAATAATTAACACAAAAAACAAACTTTTTGTGACAAATTTATTAGCGACAAAAAAAAGTAATATATTAGCAACGACATTATATATGTCACAAATTATAACCTATTAGCGACAAACTTATAATTGTTGCAAAATATTAAATTTTAACGACAAATTGTTTTTGTTGCTTAAATTTTGTAATTTTGTCGCAAATATGATAAAAATCTTGTCACAAATACCAATAAAACATACCATTTTGTCCGCTTTTTCCGACAAAAAGTATTGTCGCAAATACTTTTGTGTCATCAAAATAGTAAGCAATTGCGACAACAAATTTAAATTTATTTTTGTCACAAATGGTACGTAATTTCAGGATACCTATTTTCGCAAATGAAAATTCAAATTTATTTTAAACATTCCATTACTTTATTTATATTTTAGCCAGAATTGATAACCTAATAGTATAGTTCATTTTAATCCAGCATAAATAACTTAATAATACTATTCATACTAGCATTATAATAATAACCTGGTAATGCAATTCATTTGAAAACATAATTATATCTGTATTTAGCCAATTTACAAATTATACAATTCATTAAACCTGATTGCAAAAATGTACAACCATTTAAAATCATCAACTCAAATTTTCAAATATATAGTTTTTAATGTAAATACTTAAAACATGCATTCCCAACTTGTCCAATACATATTTTGTCCATCGAAATATTCCAAAAGTGAGGAGAAAAACACATAGTTCATTTAAAGAAAACAAATAAAACCAAGCAAATATAGCATTTTTAACATCCATTATTATAAAACCAAACTCAAAACAAAAGTAGAGCATCCCGGCCCCAACATCCATTAGAAAGCAAGCCATCATAATCAAATCTGCAACAACAAACAATTAATGTTAATTATATATAATTAATTTTAACAAAACATATAATTGAAATGTGTGTAACTTGAAGAAAAAATTTGTCTATTGACATACAACTTACCATGGATGAATTGTCACTACTGGGCAACCTTGACAAGATACTTTGCAACATAGACTCCATTTGAGAATGTCTTGAATTCATAGAATCCACCATTGACCTCATAGTTTGTAACTCTGTCTGCAGTTCCTCAGCATGTCTTTCTGCCTGCTCGGCCCTTCTAGTAGCTGCCTCAACGTCAGCAACACGACTGCGATGAGTTGATGGCATTGGCAACTCACCATGCCCGAGACCTCGTACATATCCTGATTTCACACCACTTACTTGGGTAAATGTCTCATCTGGGCTCATCTGACTATTGCCCTCTGCCATGGATTGAGACTGTAGTTGTGTCATCTCATCCTACAATTAAAAAATCATTCATACAAAATTTAAAAAGAAAAAAAGAAATACTGACTTAGTAAAGGAAGAACTAATGAATAAAGATAATGTCTATATGCTAACTTTACTTACATGTTTCTTCTCACAATGTTCAGTCACACAACCCTTGTCTTCATTCCAACGTGTCACCTTATAAAATGTCTTCATGTCTGGCTCCTCTTGAGTCTCAGGGTTTCGCTGTGTTTTTTCAACCCATAATAGAATATTTATAATTATTTTCTTAACAAGCCAATTAACAAAGTATTGTTTTTAATAAAATACAAATATGTGTAATTGATACCATCTCATGACGAAGCCGAACAAATGGCTTCGAGCCTGCACGGTGGTTTTCTAATAACTTCTTCCTATTTGCCTCATTTGTTTCACTTCATTTCTGTGTAAAATATGTTCACAAATTGTTATTAAGATTGTTATCAATATAATATTTAAATAATATATATTTTAAAATTTAATAATAATGTACCTTAAATTGAGGATCCTCAAAGTTGTCGCAAATCACATCCCAGTTCTCCTGTGAAACACTATCGTAGGGGTTTTGACGAGCTTGATCACCCCTTCCATTCTCTTTGTAGTGTTTGTGCAATCTGTGTTTGTAATTTCTAAATCGAGTAGCAAGATATTTTTCGAGCCCTCTCTTTACGTTAGGAAGCTCCAAGTCGATCTCAAATTTATCCTGAAACAAATCAATGTTTTTGTTACACAGATATTTAATATAAACAATATGAAATATAATGGTACAAAAGAAACGATATTCATTACTTACTTCAATACGTTGATATATTATTGCTTTATCTGTAGCTGGCACATATCCCCACAATTTGCATGTCAAAGGTGCAAACCGACGGCATAATATTCCGATTTCCGTAGAAAACTCCTTAGACCAATTACCCACCGGTACAAGTTTTCCGGGTGGAAAAATGATCTTAGGACGTGTACCGGTAATCTCACGATGCCTAGCCAGTGCGATGCCACGTGACCTACCACGTCTTCTTCTAAAAGTTTCTGTATCTAGGGAAAAAAATGGATCTTTTTTATATAACAATTTTTAATCCCTTTTTTTTCCCTTCAAAACTTAACTACACTGAAATACCACAAAAAATGATAATAAAATACTGGCAGAATATGGAATATAATTAAGTATATAAGCTTACTCATGTTAGTATTAGGAATATTGGGTGCAAGAGCAATTAAATCCGATGATCCAGCAACATCTGTTGCAGAAGCAATGCTACTTGACAAGTTGGATACTGGTGCACGTAAACGTAAACCTGGTGCCATAAAAACTGTATACCAAAAAAGCTACATAACAATAAATATCAATTAAGAAAAGATTAATTTATGCGATCCTTCCAAAAATAAATTAGTCCACAAAAAGTAATTTAAAAAAAGTACAAAGAGATTATGAAAGAATTAATATTCATTAATAGGTAGTCACAATATATCTTCTGTGTCTGTATCATCATTAGTAGGCAGCAGTTGTTCCTCATCATCATTGTAATCAATCATTGTATCATCTTCATCATCATTTTCATCATCATTGATAAAAGTGCCTTCAACTTGATCATTTACCATAATATTCATACTCACGGTAGTAGCGTCAATATATTCTGGATCCACATCACCCCTAATCAAACCAACATCAAGATCATTATCTTGGACAGACCCATCAATCCTGTATGACTCGTATTGTTCATGTTCATCATCCCTATCAACTTCTTCATTTTCTTCTGTTGCTATTACCTCTGGAACATCGTACGAGTTTCTGGGAGGTGCCTTTTGAACAACATACCAACTACCTTTCAATTTAGTGTCTTTAAGGTAAAAGACTTGATCAGCTTGAGATGCTAGCACAAATGGGTCATCCTTATACCATGTATTAGACACATTAACACTTGTGAAATACTCATCTGTGTATATTCCCTTTTTATTACTAATATCCCACCAATCACATTTGAAAAGGATCACTCGATTACCCCCACAATATTCTAGAACGAAAACAGCAATCAATTTGCCGAAGAAGTCAATTTCAAGACCTTTGTGCTCCCCTTTTACGACAACCCCACTATTAAGAGTTTTAAGAAATTGTTCACGCTCAGTGGTATGAAACCTATTCCCCTTGACAATGCAACCAGAATATTGTATAACTCGTGGATCAGGACCACGTGCTAATGAAACTAATTCATCCATAACGTTAGGAGATTTCTGCGCATACATTAAAGGGCAATTTAGTTAAAGATATCAAGTATAAACAAAGTGAATAAATTTTAATAAATGTTCACTGTGCATTTTAAAAAATGTTCAAGTATCTTTAATCCAAACACTTACATGTTCCTCAAACCATTTTACAAATTGTTGTTCATGCCTCTGTTGAATATTAGTTTCGCCTTGTCTCCTGATATATTCCTTATTCTCTCTATATATAAAGTGTACAAATATTATATGATACAAAAAAGAAGAAAAAATGTGAAGGATGTACACAACATGATAGTTTACTTACTCTAAATAGGAATACATCTCAGAGCAATTACTTAGCACGTACATATGAGCTTTATGAAGTTCATTTATACCCATTTCAACATAAGTTGCAGCTCCAAACAAGCGTACATTTGCTGAAAAGACAGACAACCTTCCACTTTGCTGTCCTTGAAATCCATCATCATTTCTCTCTAGTCTATTGAATCTTGTTTCAATGTCTTCAAAATACATTGAGCAAAAATTCATACATTCATTGTCTATATATGCTTCAGCAATTTAACCTTCTGGACGTGCTTTATTTCTCACATATTTCTTCAAAGTGTATAAAAACCTATTAACATACATTACCATGTCAACAAATATAGTTAAAATACATATCAAATTTTAAGAAATGTGAACAATGATTAAATAACATTGCTCATTACCTTTCAATTGGATACATCCATCGAAATGGCACAGGTCCAGCTAGGATCGCCTCACGAGGAAGGTGAATTGCTAAATGTACCATCACATCAAAAAATGCTGGAGGAAATATCTTTTCAAGCTTACATATTATGATGACAATGTCTTTTTCCATTTGCTCTAACATATTCAACTTCAATGTCTTGCTACACAACTCTTTGAAAAATAAACTCAACTCAGTTAATGCATTGCAAACATCCTTTCGCAAGTATCCACGTATTACCACTGGCAATTACTGTTGTAGGAAAATATGGCAATCATGGCTTTTCATACCTGCAATCTTACAATTATTTTCACTTACACACCGAGAGATATTTGATGCAAACCCATCTGGAAGTTTGACTGACTTCATCCATTCACAAAAATTCTTCTTTTCATCTGCAGACAATGTATAGCAAGCATGTGGTAGCAAATATTTGTCATCATCTTTTTTTAGGTGTAATTCCTCCCTGATACCCATTTCCTTCAAATCCATGCGAGCCTTTATGCTATCCTTTGTTTTTCCCTCTATATTCATCAATGTTCCCAAGACACTGTCACATATATTCTTCTCAATATGCATGACATCTAGATTATGCCTCAACTTAATTGATCTCCAGTATGGCAATTCCCAAAAAATACTTTTTTTCCTCCAATTCAACTCATTTTTAGCACGTTTTCTCTTCTTCGTGTTCGGTCCCTTCCCGAGCTCAACATTTTTTACCGACTCCAATTGCATTAGTATATCATCACTGGATAGTATTTTAGGTGCCAATCTTCGCTCCCATTCACCATCAAATTCCTTGTACTTTCTCCGCCAATAATGATTTTGTGGGAGAAAGCGACGATGTCCCATATAACAAATCTTTCTACCATGTGTCAAATAACAAAAAGATGTTTCCTTATTACAAGTAGGACATGCCAATTTGCCTTTTGTACTCCACCCTGATAAGTTTGCATAAGCAGGAAAGTCATTAATGGTCCACAACAATGCTGCATGCAAACGAAATCTCTCTTTAGATGACATATCATAAGCCTCTACGCCATATTCCCACAAATCTTTCAATTCGTCTATCAATGGTCGTAAATAGACATCAATGTCATTTCCAGGAGACTTCGGTCCAGGAATAAGCAATGACATCATAAAGAATGGTTCTTTCATACATTTCCATGGAGGCAAATTGTACGGCATAAGAATTACTGGCCACATGCTATAAGCATTACTCATGTTACCAAATGGATTAAAGCCATCACTGGCCAATCCAAGCCGAACATTCCGTGGTTCCTTCGCAAACCAACCATAGTTCTTGTCAAATGTCATTTCCTGCACTAGGTGGAAATGCAAATACTTCAATAATATGCAATATTACACTTGCACAGGTAACGCTTCATAAAGTTTATAAAACTGTCCTAGATTGATTAATATCTAGCTATTGGTGTGGTGTGTCTTCAGTAGTTTAGCATCTGCGATTGAGCATAACTTAGTATGAAAACTGAATTATTTGTAGTTAAAAATATTGAGATGAATTTACATTTTCTCTTCCCCTTTAAATTAACAAATTTAAGAACTAATATTTATGATCTAGCCTGATGGTCAAGTTACAATAATTTCAATAATTCAATATGCTTTATGATGATACTTGAAATGGAATTCTTATGAAAAACTTTAGTTATTTTACAACCTTCCCATACCACTCTTAAGTTACAAAAAGTTTTAAGTCATTTATTATTTGGTTTTGATCTTGAGGTATTTCACTTAAGTAGGTCTTGTACATTCCAGTATTCCAAAGATATTTGACAAGGATATAAGTTTATGCTGAAAGTGAAATTTATTTGCTTGTGTGTAAAGAATTGAAAATTGAAAATATCTTTATAGAGAATTTTCAAACTTTCTATGACTTGATAGTTGGAACCATTTGATGCTGGTTTGAATCCAAATGTGCTAGAAACAAAACTAGACTTTCTGTGAAATTTGGGTTCAAAACCTTTCCTTGATGGTTTGAACCATTTGGCTGAAAACCAATTTCCTGATTTGCTCTAATTTCTTTTGTTACTCCAATCTTGTCAAATTGTTTTTTTTTTTTTTAGAGAATATTATTTTCTTGGGATTCTTATGTCCATTATAAGATAGTTTTTGTGCAAGTCACTTTTAAACTACAAACTATTTATCTTTTTCTTTTTAACACAAAGGTTAAAAAGGTGATATTACAACTGTGGTGGAGATCTAACTTTGGGGGGGTTCCTGAAAGACATTTTAGATTATGAGTGGATCATGAGATTTGGATTGTTGATTATAAGGCACACAGGTCTAATGAATAATGGCTGTAGATTCTGGAATTCATTTTCCATGGACTTATGAAGTTGGCTGAACAGAAGTCAAATTTAAGTTGTGATTTGCATTGAGTATTTTAAATTGCAGGTTTGGTAAAGAAAGTCTTTCTGATTTTAAAAATTTCATCTTAACATACTTTCTACTTTGTTAATATCTGGTTTGAATGACTTTCAGGTCAACAACATAAGAAGTATTGACGAGGCTATAGTGATTGGTGCTACCCTCTCTTTGTCGTCTTTAGCTTTGGTTCTGCAGGTAGCTTTCTTTCTCACTGTGATGGTAATTGATCTGCTTTTTGATTTTTCTTGGTGTTTCCAGCTTTGCTCATCATCATCAATGAAATAAATAGTTCATTATGGTGTAGATTGGTAATTTTTATTAAACTTAGGCAGCCTAATTTAATTGATCATTGGATAATGCTATTGGTTTTATCGGTAGGTTTTGTAGCATTTGATGTAGCATTTGAATTATAAATAACTTGGAACAAGAAAAAATTGAACTTAGAATTCTTGTCACAAGATCTGTATACCATCCTATCTCTTGAATGTGGATTTTATTCACTCTATGATGGAGCTCACTCAATATAATTTTCATGGTCATTGATTTGCTCACTTTCTATCTAGTGGTTACCCTTCATTTTTAAGGCACTTAGGATAATGGCTTAACACATAGCATATTATTATTGAATTCATTAGAAAAGTAAATTTAAATCCCTACATTTACAGAGGATTGATGTCTAAATCCTCACATTATTTATATTGTTTGCTTTTTTATAATAATATTGTCTTTATGAAATCTCCACCAGCTTTTGTTTTTTAACATTAAAAATTGTTTGCATCCCATATCATTAGGGAGGATATAGAGGCTTCTACTCTAAAAATACCATGACATATATTGACACCAAAAGTTGTCAATGACATCCATAAACGTGGTGGCATCTTTCTTCGCACTTCACGAGGAGGTCATGATACCAACAAGACAGTTTGATAACATTCAAGACCGGGGGATAAATCAGCTTCATTTCTGTTTCCCTTTTCCTTGTTGTTTGAAGAGCTTAAATTTTTCAAGTTTATGAAAAAATCTAATCTCTTTCTGGTTCGAGGTGTACATAATTGGAGGTGATGGTACTCAAAAAGGAGCAGCTCTAATTTACAAGGTGATTGATTCCTCTAGGGGTCCAACCTATCTAATTTGGTGAGATACTATGTCTATTAAGCGTATCATTATTTACTAATTTAATTTGGTGAGATACTATGTGTTGGGTTCCCTTTATTTTTTTGGGTTTGGTTTTTTGTTTCCTTCAATCTTAAACTTGAGTGAAAATTGGATTGGAGTTAGATCTATGACTTGTGCTGTTGTTATATCAGCAACTAATGTGCTAATATATGAAATGCATGTTTCAAGCCTTCCCTTTATTTTTAACTAATGTGCTCTTTTGTTTTCTATCAATGACCATTCCATACGTCTTCTACATCAATTTGTTATAATTGTCTGATTGAAAATATGATTCCATATTCCTCTGTCTTGATAATGTTATCCTATTTTTAGTTGACTTCTTTTTTTTTTCCCTAAAAAAATGATGTTGGCTTGTCATCTTTATATATAGTATTTTTCTTAAATTGTTAATGTATTTATGATCATACTGATGAACCCTTAACTTGTTACATGATTCACATACTTGGGAAGGTCCCCAAAGAACTAACATGTGCTGGGGGGAAGATCTAGCTATGAATGGGGTGGCCCAATAGAGAAATTGCAACACAAGAGGGTCTTGGACTTGCACAGAACAGGCTGTGCGCCTAGCTGAGTTTAAAACCTGAATGCTAATCATTTTACTGCTTCTCATGCTTTGATTCAATGTAACTTGGAAATAATATTTAATTATTCTTTGAATTAATGGTTTTATGTTTTATCCATCCCTATGTAATCAAACTTAAAAATAATAAACAATCCAAGACAATGGTTCAGATTTAGTATAAGTTGGAAATAATATACAATCAAACTTGGAAGTGATAAAAAAGAAAAAAATAAAAATAAAAATATGATGTCAAGCATGAAAGCAATGGCTCATATTCAATCTAACGTGGCAAGATATGATATCAAGTAATAAGCAATAGTATAGTTGATGAAGAACATACCCCAAGCAGCTTCACAACTCAGAGCACCGTGATGAAGGTGGGCACACAGAAAAGCAATGGATGCTTGGCTTCAAGCTTTCTTCTCCTAATATCTTTAGGGTTTCTATGTAGATGAAATCAAAAAGGAAAGTAGTGGAGGCTTCTTAGACGGCACCAGATTGGTAACAAAAGGATTTGCATAAATCCTTTCAATGTTCAAGCGGCTACCAATTGGCGGGATGCCAAAAATAATTTATACTATAATTATAATGGTTTTTAATTATAATAATTTTCCCCTTTACTCTTTTTTTTACCACATATCTATTATTATTTTTAAAATACTAAATTCATTAGAATATTTAAAAAAAAAACAACCGTTGGAGAAGATACATTTCTTATATAGGTCATTTATACTAAAAAATCAAAGTGATCCAACGGTTGGTTTATGAAAAAAATTTCACTGTAAAAATTATTATACTTAGAAATATCATATTTTTTTATAGTGAGAATTTTTAAAATGTGACCGTTAGATCACAATGACTTTTGGGATAAATGACATGTATAAGAAATTTATCTTATCTAACGGTTGGTTTATTAAAATTTTTGAACCACGTTGGTGTTTTGAAAACGAGGGTTATGTTTTGTGGTAAAAAAAAAAAAAAAAAAAAAAAAAAAAAGGTAAGGAGAACATGTCCCAATCATAAACTTAGTAACAAAACAATAAAGGGGCAGGTTTTCTTACCACTCGTTTTATCATTATTTTTATTATTAAATTTTTTAATACCAATGTGAGTCGAATATTTTGAAAAACTGACAGTTGGATTAGATTCCTTTCTTATATATTTCACGATCGCCAAAAATCACAATGATCTAATGGTTAGATTCTCAAAAATTTATATGCTACCTACAATGTTTCTAATTAACTATTAAAAAAGATTTCCATGAGGGTCCTGATTTAGAGCTTTACACTATGAGTTCTAATTTTATACAAAAAGATTCACGAGATTTCCAAATTCATTTATCTACTTGCTATTTTAAAAGCTTACAAACATCTTGACCTATTGATATAAACTTTCTATGTCAGAAACTTTTAGTTATATAATTACATAAATAATCCAATCAGCATATGCTTATAGAAACTTATGTAAGCACGAAGTCCATAGATAATTTTGGGATATATACATATTTTGAAAAAATGGTTGTTGGATTAGATACTATATTTATGCATATCATGTCTGCCAAAAATCACAGTGATCCAATGGTTGAATTCTCGAAAATGTTACTGAGAAAAATTGTGGTAGTTTTCAATGGTCACATTTATTCTATACTCCTTCCATCCCATAACTTTTGTGGGATGGAGGGAGTAACTATATTTTGAAATTCTAACATTCGATCATTTTGATTTTTGGCATACAAGACATCTATAACTAAAGTTTATAATAATCAAACAGTCAGTTTTTCGAAATATGCATCCAACAAATTATTTATGGGCTTCATGCTTACCTAACTTATGTAACCATATGATGACTAGATCGGGACTCATATTAAAAAAAAAAAAAAAAAAAACAATATTAGAAGCGGTAAGCGGCCCAAACTAATTCGTTAGTTTGATCCGATCCGCCCATTGGCGCGTCCAATAGCCTGTTTGACCCAGCACTACTCATTTTGATAAAATTAATAAAATTACGTGCTAAGGGATTTGATCCCCATACCTCTTTAAGATAAAAGCTTTATATATGTAACAATTCTTACAATTAGGCTAAGTATTAGCTTGAGATACCTTACGGTGATAGATAATATTTAACTTAATTTCATTTAAATTCTTTAATAATCATTAAATATATATAAAATAATATTTGGAAAAACACATTGTTGGATTAGACAAAGTTCTTATGAATACCATGCTCACAAAAAATTAGAGTAATTCAACTGTCAAATTTTGAATAATGATTATAGATGATTAGTGATATTTTTAACAACAAATTAGACAATTTTTCATATTGCCATTTTTTTAAAACTAACCGTTGGATTACTGTGATCTTTGACAATATGATATTCATAAGAAGTTTGTGCAATTCAATGATAGATTTTTATAAATATTTTGTATAATTAGCCATACACATGTGACTTGAGCTAGGTAAATTACAATGTGTACTTAGTATGAAATTGAGTGAGATTACTTGATTAGAGTCTATCACCAATGACATTAGAAAAACTCACCGTTGGATTAGATAAACACATTTGACACCACTACCGAAAGGTCCACATAGTGAAATATTTTATCGAAAAATACAAAACTGTCCCGAACACAGTGAAAACACTCTAGCACAGTGAAAATACCCAACACAGTGAAAATAACCTAATACAGTGAAAAAACACTGCACAATAAAATTACCCAAAATAGTGAAAACACCCATTATAGTATTTTTAATTTGTGTTTTCACTGTGTTAGGTATTTTTACTGTGTGGGGTGTTTTCACTGTGTTTGGGGCAATTTCGTTTTTTCGACAAAATATTTTCACTATATAGACATCTTGGTAAACTTGAGAGATTAATTTGAGGAACTTCTTGGTATTCGCTCCTAATATTATTAAGATTTTTTTTTTAAAAATTTGATAATCCATAATTAATTTTTGTTTTGATAACATTTAAAACTTTATACCACGAGGTCCAATTTTTGAAAATGACAAGTTCTAAATTCCAAAATTTAATAACATCTAATCCAGTTTTCTATTTGTTATGTTAAACGAATATTATTCAAAAATTCTTGAATTTAGAACTTTATACCACGAGGTCTAATTTTATACCATAAGTTTCTTAAGATTTCAAATTGTTTATTTGTTATATTAACAATACCTTTAAATAAAATACTTATATCAAGGATTTATAGGTATGTTTAAAAAAAAATCCTTAATGCAATGATTAATTGAGTCACTTTTCATTTTGCGACAACTTTAACCATTGTCGCTAAAACCCACTTTTAGTGATAACTTAATTAATCATTGCAAAAACGTTTTGCAAGAAAGTATAGGCTTGTCATTAAATTACATTGTTTTGCGACCCATTTATAATTTCATCGCTAAATGGTACTTTCGTGACAAAGTTTTTGATTGTCACAATTAATCACTTTTGGCAACAATATCGTCTTTCATCGCAAAAAATTACTATTGCGACAAAAGTATAAGTTTGTAACAATATGTCATTTTTTTGTGACACATTTGTAATTTTGTCGCTACAAGCCATTTTTTTTGCGACAAAATTAATCATTGTCACAAAATATTAATTTTAGCTACAAAAATTTGATCGTTGCTAATAGTGATATTTAGCGACACACTAATAGATTTGTCACAACAAATCACTTTTCGTGACAAATCCTAATTTTGTTGTAATATATACCTTTTTGCAACAAACATATTTGTCACAAATATAATAATAAAATATTTTATATAAATTATTATTCACACTTATTTGCGACATCAATAATTTTGTTGCAAAAGGTTATTTGTGACAACATTTAGCGACAACATTATAACATTTGTCACAAAAATGATTTCCCACCAAATTTTTGGTGGGAATTTTTTGGTGGGAAAGTATTTGCGACAAGAATTAGCGACAACATAATATTTTTGTCGCAAAGAAATATTATTTTAGTACTTCTTAGCCACAAAATGAATTATTGTCGCAAAATATAGTCTTTTGCGACAAAAAATTATTTGTCGCAAACAAATTTGTTGCAAAAGGGTCAATTTGTTGTAGTGTATATACGGTTCCGATCCTGTAAGAACGTCCTTATGCTCTTATCGTAAGGACGTCTTCACTGGGAGAGGTATTTTTGAAAAATCGATTGTTGAATTAGATAATGTTTATATGTATGTCAAGTCTGACAAAAACACAGCGATCCAATGGTTGGTTTTTAAAATACAGTCATTTAAACAAATTTGACAGCATCCAACAATAAATACTGTCAAAGCGTTTTACGGACTGTATTTTGAAAACTGACGATCGGATCATTGTGATTTTTGGCAGACATGGCATTCATAATAAGATTATCTAATCCAATGGTCGATTTTTCAGAATATCATTCCTATAGCTTTCAAAATGGACGACCTTACGATAACGAGCGTAAGGACGTCCTGACAGGATCACTTCTATATATATATATGTGTGTGTGTGTGTGTGTTTTTTTTTTTTTATATATGTCTACATGTTCACCTCTAAACGTGCCTATATAAATATAAATACATATTGATCACGTAAAATGGGAGAAAATGTGGGTAAAGTAACATTTTCTTTTATGTATATATATATATATATATATATATATATAATATGAACAAATGGTAAGATACCAATAGAGATAAGAAGGAATTTTAGATAAGACCCGTCAATTATTAAAAAAGAAAAAAGAAAAAAGGAATTCTAGATAAAAAGACAAGTATTGTCCTGAGCCCACAATATATTCTTTCTCTAAGTATCAATTTGAAAACTATAAATATAAATATAAATACACATTCTGCATTATTTCTCACACATGGATAGCTAGCTAGGTCAGATAACATTTTGTAAAGTGCAAAATGTCCAATCAGTTTTTCTTTTATCAAAGAGTCACCCATTGGGTTTCACCATATTTAGATTTCAATCCCAAGTACATAATCAGTGCAGGCTGTATAAAGTGGAACTCAACACATGATACTGTCCCTTACTCAAATCTTAGGAAATAAGTACCTTTAGGACCAAAATGGTTTTTCTCTTTTCAAACAATGGCACCACCATTCATTGTAAAAAGACCTAGGGAAATATGGTAGATGAGAAATGAAAATTTGGAATGCAATTACAGATTACGATGAAGATTGCTCCCAATTTGGATGTATTTTAATATATTATTTTTTGATGACTCATTTGAATACG
>JAESVK010053114.1:0-15043 GCA_017140935.1 Hamamelis virginiana | reverse complement strand
TGCGATAGAGAGTCAGATTTTGCAGATTTGACTCTTAATCACAAAAATTCTAGTGTGGCTATCATAGGTCATTAAAAATCATGGAAACTCTTCCTAGACTTTGTTAAGACCTAATATTAATGAATTCGATAGGTGGCAAGCTTCAAAAATCCCAGAAACCATTTTTCCTAGATTTTACAAAAGCTATGTGTTTGCTGTCCTGGAAAAACAGCAACCCAGAAATGATTTCAAAACCATTTTAAAAACAATTCCATTAATGTAAAATCATGCCAAAACGTTTTTAACATATTCATACATTATTAGGCAACATCCCTAAATGATTTTAACAAATTAAAACCATTGATTCATCACATGAATCATTCAATCTCCCAAGAACACCAAAAGGGGGTTTTATAAAACATATTTTATCAAACCTTCTTTATTCTTCATTTTTCATTTTCAAAAAATAATGAAATCATTTTGAAAACATCATAACCATTTATTAAACATATGAAGAACATTAAGATGATAAAATAAAGTTAAAACAAGGCCATTTGGGTTCCCAACCCATGTGGCCGAAAATGAGGAGAGAGAAAGAGTGTAAATTAGGGTTAGGGTTAGGGTTAGGGTTTAACCTAACCTAATCCTATTTTAGGGTTTCCATAAACACTAAATTAAGTTGCCATGTTTTCCTAAATATTGAATCGTTCAAATCAAGAAAGAATCAAAACTATTAAGAAACTTTCCTCAAACTTGAAAAATTCAAATAGGAAACTTTGGGATTTCCTTATTTGATTAATAGAGATTCTATTTTTCAAAATAGGAATTTCCTTATTATGATTTAGGGTTACCTAAACCATATTGCAGCCACCATCATCATATTAATTAGGGTTCTTGAGGAACCCTAATAGGCCATTGTTAAACCTTTTAACAAACTCCATTAACACATGAATTTAAACAAATTTAAAATCAAACTATTCCATGTAACAAGAATCAAACTTTAATCACTATTAAAATTTATTCAAGATCATCAAATATTGTTAGGGTTTCTAAAACCCATCATGCCACAACCTAGAGGGTTAAACACCATAATGGCCGAAATCCATAAGGGGTAAAACCCCATGGCCATGAACCCCATAAACTTTCCACTACAAGAAAAATTGCTTTTTACGGCGTTTAAAAAACGCCGTAAATAGTTATTTACGGCGTTTTTTAAACGCCGTAAAAAACGCCGTCTACAGCGATGCCGTAAATGCACCATGTTTTTACGGCGTTTGAAAAACGCCGTCAAAAATATTATTTACGGCGTTTAATAAACGCCGTAAATAAGTTTGCCTTTTGCCGCTAAAATTTACCGGGAAAAATTCGCGCCTTTTTAACCAGCATTTAAGACTGTTTACGGCGTTTGAAAAACGCCGTGAATAACCACTTTTTACGGCGTTTTTCAACCGCCGTAAAAAGTTGTTATTCACGGCGTTTTTCAAACGCCGTAAAAAGTTGTTATTAACGGCTTTTTTCAAACGCCGTAAAAAGTATTATTTAGTTATTATTCACGACGTTTTTTAAACGCCGTAAAAAATAGTATTTACGGCGTTTTTTAAACGCCGTAAAAAATATTATTTTTCAATGATTTAGAAAACCACCTTAAATAATAGTCATTTGGCGGTAAAAAAAAAATGGGGAACTTGTCGCGATTTTTTTTAACGGCATTTATAAAACGCCTTAAATAATTGTTATTTTAACGGAATATTATTTACGGCATTTAATAAACGCCGTAAATACTTTATATTGCATTTATAAAAATCCATTAATGGTTGTCATTTTCCTGCAATGAAAAGTTGTTCACAACATTTATAAACCGCCATAAATAACATGTTTTTTACAATGTTTTTGAAATGCCGTGAATAACTCATTAAATCTGTATTAAAAAGTTCTTATTTTCATGTCCTTATCTACTTATTCTATATTGTAATTAATAAAAGACTAGCATTTATATAGTTAATATATCATAGTGATGATACTAAAGAAATTATCACATATATAACCAAATTCATGAAAATATATCATGGAAGAATTAAACTATATATACAAAACCTGTAGCTACCTACTACATTATCCAATCCAAAGCAAAATTCTAAAATATTCACACAAAAACATTCACCCTTTTTTAGTTGCACATACAGCCCAAGTTTGCTCTTTTGTCTTCTTTGCAAGATCCTGGAGTTGACAAGGCAATTATAAGAAAGTCAATAATCTCATTCATGCATGTATTAATTGTAGAATAATAAAAACATAAATTGAAAATATATGAAATGTAATAAGACCCTAAATTTATTAATATAACGAGAATGTTATCTGCTTTTGAAATAAATAAATAATAATAATAATAATAAAAGTAATTTAATGTTTGCTGTTTTGAATAAGTTTGAGTTGACATGACAAATCATTTAAGATAACTATAATAAAAGTAATTTAATGTTTGATTTTTGAGACGAAAATCCGGCAATATTTCGTCTGTTTTTGCAACATTTTCAAATTTTCCTGTGAAGCTAAGAGTTCATAACACCTTTATAATCACAATTATCTCAACACCTATTCAAAAAAGAGTTCATAACACCTCTATAATCACAATTATCTCAACCCCCATTCAAAAAAGAGTTCATAACACCTCTATAATCACAATTATCTCAACCCCACAATCAAATGACGTCTCCCACGCCTCTCAATATTACATCACAAACATTATAATTCATGAATAAGAAAGTAACCATAAGTTTGAGATGATATTTTAATTAATTTAAGATAACCATAATTAAAGTAATTTAATGTTTGTTTTTTGAGCCGAAAATCCGGCAGCATTTCGTCTGTTTTTACAACATTTCCAAATTTTTACCTATCAAAGAAAGAGTTCATAACACTTCTATAATCACAATTATCTCAACACCACAATCAAATGACGTCTCCCACGCCTCTCAATATTACATCACAAACATTATAATTCATGAATAAGAAAGAGAAGACAGGACAAACTATATAAAAACATACTGCATATCACTACTTTACGTTATAATGCTATTTTATATTGCCCAAAAAATGAATCACAAGTGTAAAATGGTACGAAATAGTACTTTAAATTTTAACCCTTTACCTCCTCTCCATGTCAACCATCAATCCGAATGCAATCCATTGGCCAGGCAACTGTAGTTCCATAAGCTTCATCAAGGGTTAAAAACTCTCGTGTTGGACGAGGCAGGGCCACATCTTTGACTAGTATTTCATCCACCCAAACTCTATAATAACCATAACCAAGTGGCACGTGGTGCACACTACTGGTAGGATCTGTAGATGAAATATGACCCCGTGCCACATCAATTTTGTCCCCAATCCAATTCATCAAAATGCATGGGGCATTCTCCAACGAACCACCACCAGGAATCTCTGTTCCTGCCTGTTGTGCCTAGCATTGGGAGCATGAGAGGAAAAAGCGTTAGATGATCTATGAGTAAAGCATATATATAAACAAATTGCTTTTATACAAATTTACCTGGCCACTAAAGTTTGGAGTAGGCATTGTACTACTTTGTGTCTGGGCCTGCAAAAGTATAGATATTGCATTATAAACAACTATGTTATAAATCACATATTTTAATCTCACATGTTATATCTAAATTGTCCGCTTACCACTTGTATGCCAGCTGTAGCCAGAGCTGCCTCCATCAACCTTAACCTTTCAGCCAAATCACCAAACCCAGCTACTTGTTGCTTCAGTTCTTGTATCTCATCTCTCATAACTTGATTGGTTCTATTTGATTGGATTGTTGTGCGAAGCATAGATGGCGTAACCCCAAACCCCATCCCACGTACTCTTCCTGGGCGCTCACGTCCAAATACGTGAGTTAGGGCATCATCGTCAATGCCGGTGGGGTTTTGGCCTGCTGGAGATTGTGAATATTGGTCCATTTGTTCCTGCACGTACCATTGTTAATATTTATAGGACAATATCTATTTACATCATATGTAAAAGAGAAAATCACTTACAATATATTGGCTGACTTGGTCACTAACTGGTTTGTCTTTTGGAGCATACCCTTTTTTCCACACTAAAACTCGATCCACTGGTGGATCTTCAGCTGTACAATTTTGTTTCTACAATTAATGTATGGAACATTCCATATTGATTAGTAATTCGGGAGTTAGACATTTAAAAAGTATTGTACATGTGCCAAGATTACAAAAAGAAATATTTATTACCAATTCATGCTCCAAGCGAGCAAATCCTTTACGGGATGTGCGGTGTACTATTTTCTGATGCGACCGCACATCTTTCATTTTTTCACTTTTATCCTGTTCAAAAAGCAAAAATATGTTTACAAAAAAGAAATACAATCATAAAATTAAATTGCCCAAAAATTAAATTTTTTTCTCTAAATACAAAAGTGACAAAAACCTTGAACATTTTTGATTTTCGCTGCAGAACAAATTGTTTCCAGTGATCCAAGGAAACATAATTTGGCCTGATACTTTCTTCAGTTTGTCCTTTTTTGGGTTTTCTTAGCGCACGAGTCAAATTGCATCTCTCGTCCCGCAAAGATTTGCCCATTTTGGACATAGCATACTGGTACGCATCTACTTTCATTGTGTACCTTTGCTGCAATGTTCCATAAGCAAAACTTTTAGTTAGTTACATTTAAAACATAAATAAATACGTGTTAAAGTTAAATTATATATCTATAAGATACCTTTACTATAACCCACAACCGTTGCTTGATATCATCGTCAACATTCCGCCAATCATCATAAATGATTGGCACTCGCTCTCTTGCCAACCGTCCTAAAAAAGTAGAGAAAGGTTGTGAATTTTTTTCAATTGGTTGACACCGTTCATTGAAATATACATCTGTTTGATCTTCATCAATTTTTAATTTTGCCCGTCCTCTCCCTTTTTTTCCTTTAATTTCTTTTCCTTTAGGGTCATGATCGACCCCTAAATCTTCACGTTCTCCTTCTTCAGAAGAATCTGAAGAATCTCGTCTTGGGGCCAACTCTTCAGGATCTATATCTCCACCCTCTCGTAACACAGCCGCTATAATTGCTTCTCTTTCTTTTTGAGCCTTCTTTTCCCCTTTCTTAGAACTCTGTAAACAAAATGGAAAAATATTATTTAAATGGTTAGAGTAAATAACTTTTGCATGTCGGCAATATAGTAATCATAATTATAAAACAATAAGCTATAGTAATAGTTACCTCCCCTTTTTGGTTGTTCTTCATTGTTCGTTATGAGAACTCAAAAATCTGATTTGAGGCAAACAAAATGGAGAAATATATAACGATTAGAATGTCACACAATTATAAAACAATAAAAGGGCACAAACATGATACAACTCCTTCATGTGAATAATAAATGTAATGCAACCATAAAAGATACAGATTTTAGTATCTCACACACACAAAGAGGTTAATAATTGAAATAAGCTTTAACAAAAGGTTATACAATTTAGTCTAATCAAGAAAACCTACATTAATGTCCATCAAATTCAATACAATGCCCATAAGGACCAAAACCAGATAATTACATAGTGTGGCTTCACAAATTGACCTTAAACAATATTCATTCATCTTCCACTTCAATGGCCTCACAATTAGGCCTTACATAATGTTCATCTTCTTCAATGGGGTTCACATCAAGTCTTACTACATCAATTGGATTATGTGGCATGTAAGCATCCTCATCAAACATCTCCAATTCGTGAAAGCCCCTAGGTGGTGCTTTTAGCACAACATACCAAGCTAAACCTTCTATATCCTTAGAGTAAAACACTTGTTTTGCCTGTGAAGCTAGAATGAATGGATCTTTCTCAAATTGACCAAGTCCGTGTTCAAGGTTAACCAACGTAAAGCCATCGTCAACTTTAATACCATTCACAATGTTTGCCCATGCACAGTTGAATATTGGGATTTGGAATCTGTAGTAGTCCAATAGAATTATGTCTTCAATAACCCCGTAATAAGAGATCTTCCCAACCACTTGAGCATTGTCCCTTGCACTTGATCGACACACCGTTTCTGCATCAATTGAAACTCCACTATTTTGTGTCTCCCTAATGGCGTGCCTTGTGTGAAATCGTTGTCCATTGATTACGTAGGCCGAATATGACTTTATATGCTTCCTAGGACCAAGAGATAGCCAGCGCAATGTATCCGACACGCTACTATCACTCGAACGAACCTTCTCCTTTAACCAATCGCAGAAGGTATCGTTGTGTAAATTTTGTAGCAAAGTTTCATTCCTTGATAAACGCCTCTCCGAACGCTTAAGCTCCTCCACATGCATGCTAATAAGAAGTGAGAATATAAGACAATTGTATAAGGTGTCGGGCGTATACAAATACATAAATAAATGGTGGAAATAATTATGATACTAACTCTAAGTATGGTTCCACTTCTGCAGTATTTCTCAATACATAAAGGTGGGCAATCTGTAACATATCATCAGGCATAATTGATTCCACACCCTTCGATAGTGGACGTCCTTCTAATATTCTTTCATGTTCCACTTCTTCGTTTCGAGCATGTTTGTGACCTATTTTAGCTGCCTGTTTAATGTACCCACTGCAGAAATCCATGCACTCTTTAGCTGCATAACATTCAGCTATGCATCCTTCAGGTCGCGCACGATTCCTAACATATCCCTTAAGTATCTTCATGTATCTAAAAACGCAAAATAAAAGCAGTTGTTAACTTGCGATACTATAAACACTATGAAGTGCAAAGATATACAAATAAAATGATAGTGGACCACCTCTCGAATGGATACATCCAGCGATATTGGACTGGCCCGCAAAGACGTGCTTCCCGTCCCACATGGATTGACAGGTGAAGCATAATATCGAAGAATGATGGAGGGAAGTATCTCTCAAACATGCATAGAGTCTCTACAATATTGTCTTCAAGTACCTCGACTCTATTTCTATCTAACACCCGCTGGCATAGTTCATTGAAGAAAGCACACAGTCGAAATATTGCATTTCTTGTGCCCTTTGGTAAAGATCCCCTCAATGCTACAGGCAATAGCTGCTGCAACAATACATGACAGTCATGGGACTTGAGACCTACTATTTTGCACTCCTCTACTGAGACACAATTCCCAATATTTGAGGAGTAACCATCGGGTAGCTTTAAGTCTCGTAGCCTAGAACAAAAAAGCTTTTTCTCTGCCTTCGATAAGGTGTGAGGCGCTGGAGGCAAGGACCTTGCACCCTCATCCACATGCAAAGCGTGCCTAATATTTAACTTCTTTAAGTCTGCACGAGACTTAGCATTGTCCTTCGACTTTCCCGTCACATTCAACAATGTATTAACTAGACTCTCGCAAATATTCTTCTCTATGTGCATAACGTCTAAGTTGTGACGGCAAAGTAAATCCTACAACACCATTTATAAAGATAAAAATGAGGGTTTAATAAAATGTAATGCCAACTATTAAATAAAAATTGACAGAAAGACGTTACATAATTCGACTATTACTTACCTCCCAATATGGTAACTCAAAAAATAAAGACTTCTTTGTCCAAGGCGTGGGTGGCTTGATGGCATTTATCTTCCTCTTTTTTTTCCCTTTATCTTTCCTCCCCCAATCATTTTCAAAATTACTCACTGCATGCCAAGCATCACGACCAGTCATGGGTTTGGGATTCAGTTTGAGTTCTTTCTTTCCGTTAAACCAACTTTTCTTCTTCCTATATGGATGGTCGGGTGCAAGAAACCTCCTGTGGCCCATGTAAGCCCACTTGTGACTATAATGCAGCCATTTTGAACAAGTGCCAACACCACACACAGGACATGCCTTCTTCCCCTTTGTGCTATAACCAGACAGGTTTGCATAAGCTGGGAAATCATTGATTGTCCACATCAAAACTGCCTTCAGAGTGAATTTGGACTTACTAAACGCATCATATACACCCACACCGTTATTCCACAACTCCTTCAAATCATCCAAAAGTGGCTCCAAGTACACATCAATGTTATTCCCTGGTTGCTTTGGCCCTGGGATAAGTAAAGACAACATCAATTGTTCCTTTTTCATGCATAGCCATGGAGGAAGGTTATATATAGTAAGTATCACTGGCCAGCAACTGTATGAAGTGCTAAGATTTGCAAAAGGATTGAACCCATCAGCTGCAAGACCAAATCTAAAATTCCGCGGCTCAGATGCGAAAGAGGGCCATAGTTGGTCGATGCGTTTCCAAGCCAAAGAATCAACCGGATGCCGCATCTTATTATCTGTACTTCTATGCGTGGAATGCCACGTTAGTTGTTCAGCCATTTCCGGTGACATAAAAAGCCTCCTAAGTCTTGGTATTATTGGGAAATAACGCAAGACTTTTGCTGGGACTCCTTTTTGAATCTTTTCAGACCGTTTGTTCACTTTCCACCTTGAAGAACCGCATTTTGGACATTCCTCCTTGTCCTTATTATCTTTCGTAAACAGACAACAATCATTCACACATGCTTGTATCTTATCAAACCCTAAACCAAATGCACTAAGTAACTTCTTCGTCGAATACATTGAATTGGGAAGTGTGTTATCAGGAGGGAGCATGTCACAAAGGATCTCCAGGAGTTCACTAAAACTTTTGTCAGTTAGACCATTTGCCATTTTATGCTTGAATAATACCACAACTGCCGAAATCCGTGTGTATTTCGTACAACCAGGATACAAAGGTGTCTCAGCTTCTGCTAACAGATGCATGAAATCCGGCTCTTTTGTCTGATTTGTGTCTTCTAAAACATCACCTGTCTCATCCATAACTGCATCTCTATCACCTGTCTCATCTATATGTGCATCTCTATACATCCTATGTGTCCATGTCATATCAACACCTTTTTGTTCACAATACGCACTCGGAGGTTCTTCCCCGTGAAGAACCCACGTGGTGTACGTAGGATCCATCCCTTTAATCACCAAGTGCTCAAACACTGTACTAAAATTTTGGTGATGTAAGTTCCGACACTTGGTGCAAGGGCATGAGATCATGTCAGCATTTTTTGAATTTGCTCTAGCTATTTCAATGAACCTACGTGCTCCAGATTCATATTCGGTCGAAAAACGACTAAAATGCAACCAATCCTTATCCATAGTGAGATTCCAACCTCTTCACCCTAACTTGAATACTACAAACGATACAATATCTATTAGGCATGGGAGAAATCAATAATTACGAAAGAATCTACAATACAATATGATATCTATCACCTTCAACTCCTTCCTAACAGCTAGAACACTATAATCACCCATCTAAAATATAAAATGAATCATCAAAATTTTAGTGAATCCAGCCAATAAGGTTAAACCAAAATGACATTAAAATATATCACTGACGAGACATATATATATATATATATATATATATATATATATATATATATATGTCTCATCTAAACCAAAATAACACTATAACCTGTATCACTGAAAAAATAATAAATAAATAAATAATTATAAGATACTAATTATAAAGGTGTTGTTCTTATTATAAAGATGTAAAATGTTCTCAAACATTTTTAAAACTATTTAGGCCTACAAACATAGAAGAGTTACGATATTATAATTTTGATGAGCATTCATGCTCTCCTCTCTCTACTAGTTGTTTTGTAAGTATCTCCCATCTCTCATTGAAATGAAAAAAAAGGGCCCATGGGTTCTTTTGTTTTATAACCATATTTAGTGTAAAACGATGTTAAAAAAAAGCCAAAAGCCATAGAAATGTTTTGAATAAAAGAAACGTTGGTATGGTGTACGTCCATTTTTTTATTTTGCCACTGGATAGGAATACCCTTACTCCAAATTAATCTCCTTAATATTAACAAATGGTTACTGATATATTTTCAAATACTCAAACTAGATATTTCCCTGAAAGTGAGGTACTTGCTTATACTAGCCCAACAAGTAATTGAAATTGAGATAGATATTAATTTTCAAAACTCAAACTCATTAAGTACAAATAATAAGATGATTAGGCAGTAAGTCCTGTTAGTTACAGACCGGTCTCTCAATGCTAAAACGGTCATAGCATGGTGGTTAAGACATCTACAAGGGTGGCATTGGAGTTGTAGCTCGATATGGGGCTTGATCATCCAAACAGAGAGAGAGAGAGAGAGACTTATGTTTGAAGGGTATTGCATAGCATTTCAAAGCGAAAGGGAAGTGTACTCTCAAAAAAGAGACAGTGTATATATATAATAGTATTCAAATTGAAACTACTGATTGATATACATGACTAAAAAAGTTTAAAACATTGAATTACATGCATAAAAACATTGAAAAGCTCCCAATAACTCTCAAAAATATTATTCTCTCTCTATCTCTCAAAGCTTTTCTTTTTCTTTTCTTTTCTTTTCTTTTCTTTTTTATTTTTTATTTTTTGGGTCAGATCTCTTCCTTATACATTCAACTTCCAAACTATATATGAGAGTAATTCATTAGATGACTTATCTCTAAGGGAGAAATTATTATTGTGTGTCCATAGAGACCTAGTGTCTGACATGCATGCTATTTGGACACACAGTCATCTAATAAATATGAAGTTTAATTATAAAAATGAAATCATGTTTTAGAGCAGTTTATTACTTAATTAGAACCAACACAATCTGAGCAGCAGTCATGCAGCTGACAGTAGTTGAACTTCCTACTTCATCAACACAGATAGCCTAGCTAGCTATACTAAAGGTACATATAGTAGCGCTGTAGCAGCAGCAGAGAAGTACCTAGGTATTCTTTTAACTCTACAATGCTTCCATGCAATTGATTCTACCTTCAAAGTGTGCCTTCCATAGTTGAAGGGCCCGATTAAAAGTTTATAAGAGTATTAAAGAGATAGGATCTTAAGGTTGCTGTAACCCTAGCATAAATACTCTTTTATGAGTCATTATTATCTAACTTTTCAATATTATTTTAGAAAATTTCAAATTCAAGAACAATTTCTAGGTCTCTAATGATGCATTCCTCTTGTTTGACAAACAAGAAAATGCAAGAAAAAATGACTACATTGTGGTCTGTTTATTTGCTAGAAACGGGAAAGGAGATATTGTATAAAAAATAGAAAAAGAGAGAATTTCTTAAGTAATCAAAAAGACTTTTGTATTTCTTAAGTAAACAAACAGGAGACTCTATCAAGAAGAGAGAGAAGCTTTTTCAGCCAGGCATTTGAAGTTTTAAACATGACCCAAATTTATGCATCTCTCATAAATAGTCAAAACATTGCATGTCAACGCATGATTTGTATTTGGAGGGGGGGAAAAAACTTTTAGAATGCATTCACCATGCTGACTAAACTATGAGAACATTCTTACATAATCCATTATAAACCATACTCAAACAAATGAAAGTTGCATATGATATTCGTGGACAAAAAAGCACAGGTCACATGCAGTATTAGACATAATATTAGTGTAATAAATGCAAACTGATTTGAAGATCTGAAAAATATCTAGAGCTACTTACACAAGACGCACTTGGTCGCCACGCTAGCTAGCAATCTTTGAAAATGTGCCACAAGGATAAAACAAGGTCTTTATACCTGCATAATATGAATATATTGCTCAGACTACAGGCCAATTCATAGACAACAACATTATGGCAAGGCTTATTGGCTCAATACAGATTATCTATTTCCAGCAAAAGTTTGGCAAATACAAAGTGAAGCAGACAAGCACAACATGGGCCCATAGGATTTGGCAATGAGGTGTATATATATATATAATCAGTCCTGTTTTTGATTATATAAGTTAAGTAAACATGAATCCCAAAGATAACTGTGTGACAGCATTACTCTTTTTTAAAACTTACGGAGTACTTTACTTAATCACTAGAAGATAAGACCTAAAAGAAAGAAAGAATAAAGAGATGCTAAAAAGAGAAGTGTCGTGTTAGAGGCATATATGGGATCGAGTGTCCAAATTCTTTGTTTTTCAACCACAAATAGCTAGTAAGAATGGAAGATACCAAACAATTCCAATTAAAATGACTTCTCAGTAATTTTTGCAGGCTGTTCCTCTATTTTTATCAGAGATTGCACCTGTACAGTATAGGGGAGCTGTCAACATTCTCTTCCTGCTCTTTGTAACAATAGGCATTTTCTTTGCAAATCTAGTCAACTATGCCACTTCAAAGATGCATCCATGGGGATGGAGACTCTCACTAGGGCTTGCAGCTGTTCCAGCCAGCTTGCTTTTCTTAGGTTCTTTAATCATCACCGAAACACCCACGAGCCTCATCGAACGGGGTAAAGAAGAAAAAGGGCGAAAAACACTGGTAAAGATCAGAGGAGTGGAGAAAGTTGATGCTGAGTTTGATCAGATTAAAAAGGCATGTGATATAGCCAAGGAAGTGAAGCATCCATTCAAGAAACTCATGAAGAGCTCCAGCATGCCCCCATTAATCATTGGCATAATGTTACAAGTGTTTCAGCAGTTTACTGGGATTAATGCTATAATGTTTTATGCACCAGTTCTGTTTCAGACTGTTGGATTTAAGAATGATGCTTCACTGTTATCCTCAGTAATCACTGGAATTGTGAATGTATTAAGCACTTTGGTTTCAATCTATGCGGTTGATAGGATTGGGAGGAGGAAGTTACTTGTTGTACGTAAGAGTTGAGTAAGAGTTGACATAATGTACGAGATTAACGTACAAATTTGGAGACATTTAGCATACAAAATGCTAGTCTAACAGGGATTAACGTACAAATCAGAAGTAGTGAAATTAACATAATGTACGAGACTACTGGTTTCAATCCTAAGAAATTGGAAATTTGGAGACATTTAGCATAATGAACATACAAAATGCTACTTGTTGTACATAATCAACAAATAATGAACATAATTATTATTTAGCATACAAATAATGAACATAATGAGCATAATGAACATACAAATAATGAACATAATGAACATAATGAACATACAAAATCCTAAGAAATTAACATAATGAACATAATCAACAAATAAGTTACTTGTTGTACGAGAGATTGGCAATCTTATAAATTTGGAGACATTTAGCATACAAAATGCTAGTCTAACAGGGCCCATTCCAGAAGAAATTGGAAAACTCACAATGATTAAACCCATACATATCTGTTTATATTGCCCAAAATTAAACCCATACATATCTGTTTCATCACAGGAAGATAAGACTAAACCCATACATAATTAAACCCATACATAACAGGGCCCAAAATGATTAAACCCAATACAAAATGCTATTTTATATTGCCCAAAATTAAACCCATACATATCTGTTTCATCACATGAAATTCCCAAACTTGATTGCATGCTAAAATCTATCTAAGTACATCCCCACAGTCATGTATCTAAACACATGCAAATCCAAAGACATGAAAACCACCGGTTAAAATTTCAAATCCGAGAGTAACCCATCATAATTTATCAAATTAAAGTTTAGAAGCAACGATTTATGTTTTAAATCATGCATACAGAATCCAATTCACTCATCAGCAACTTTACTTCACCACCAAACTATTATTTTTTAAACCAAAAGCCAAAAACCTCTCCATTACAGCCATGAGTAAATGCTGAAAATACATCCTTTTACCCAAATCATATATATATACCAGCACTGATCCATACTCAAACTCCCCAGAACCAAAATGAAAAGGGAAAAATGAGAAGAAAATAGGAATGCATGTAGCTATCAAGCCATAGCTACTCAGATTCGAACAAGCATGAGGAAAGAGTGAAGAAAACTCAACTAAAAAAGCACGACTCACCTTAGCTTCCTCAGAAATGAGGTCCGGCAGCTTCTCTGATGAGGATCCGAGAATTTCTTACCAGTTGAGCTGCCGGCTAGCCGTATCTTGATCGGTGGGAACTAGGTGTCGATCACGATCTGGATCCGGAGCATAAGGATCTGGACAAAGCAGAGAGAGAGAGAAAGTGGAGTACACCGGTAAGAACAAGGGGTGAACGGCGGTTAGATCAGGGGGGCGACGGCGGCAACGCTTCCACGGTGGTAAAATCAGGGGGTCAACGACTGAGTTGTTCGATCAAGTCTGCTCAGCAAGGTTTTCGATCAAGACTGAGGGGGTAAGGTAAATGGATCAAGGCTTCAATGGTGGTAGGGTTTCCATTCACGACTCTGGTTTTCGATAAGGGGCGCGGGGAATGAGAAGAAAAGAGGGAAAGAAAAGAAAAGGGGAAAACATTCGCGGGTTAAAAAAAAAAAAATACTTAAAGCTTTTACGGCGTTTAATAAACGCCGAGAATAACTATCTCTTTTTACGGCGTTTATCAAACGCCGAGAATACTAATAATCTTTTACGGCGTTTAACAAACGCCGAGAATGCCTCAGCCTATTTACGGCGTTTAACAAACGCCGAGAATGCCTCAGAATATTTACGGCGTTTAGCAAACGCCGAGAATACCTCAGCCTATTTACGGCGTTTAACAAACGCCGAGAATGCCTCAGCCTATTTACGGCGTTCAACAAACGCCGAGAATACCTTTTATTAAAAATACTTCCGGCTTACTGGAGGAAACTTGGGCGCGGGAAAAACAAAAAAAAAAAGAGGGAAAGGCAATTTCGGGGAACACTTTTTACGGCGTTTAATAAACGCCGTTAATAATTATACTTTTTACGGCGTTTAGTAAACGCCGTAAATAATAATGCTGTGATTTTTTACGACGTTTTATAAACGCCGTGAATAACTATGTCTTTTTACGGCGTTTGAAAACCGCCGTTAATACTCTAACCTTTTTACGGCGTTTAATAAACGCCGTAAATACTAATGCTTTTACGACTTACATTAAAAAACACGTGGGGCATGACTTTTTTACCACTTTTTACGGCGTTATATATAAACGCCGTTAAAAAAACGCCGTAAATACCGATTTTTGTTGTAGTGTTCAAAAGCTTGATTTTTACAAAACAAACCAAAGTTCATGTTTTTCAAAATCAAGAACATGATCCAATCATGTTTAGGGTTCATTAAAATTCAAGATTCAATTACAATTAATGATTATAGGGTTACCATAACCCAAATCAATAATCAAA
>JAESVK010053109.1:0-10118 GCA_017140935.1 Hamamelis virginiana | reverse complement strand
AATTCACTCCATCCCATATTGCCTAAATAATAGTCTTGCTATAACTTCATATACCTACAGTGGCGAAAAAAATGACTTCTATAAACTTTTTTTATATTGGAAATAAAAAATTCAAGCCAAAAAAATAAAGTTATGAATATGTTGAGCTTATTCAAACCTAAATTATAATTTTTTTACGAGTCTAAACACAAATTTTTAATGAGCTTGTTCACGAGCCTACTAGCTAACAAGCTTGTTCACGAGCATAAACGAGCCGAGCTTAGGTGTGCTTGAATTTGACTTGTTTATTAAACGAGCCTAAATTTAAGGCTCGGGCTTGGTTTGTTTACTAAATAAATGACTCGAGCCGAACCTTTATCGAACGTATTCTTATCTTCTCCTCTTTTCCCTCAATGTGATCAATTCAAGCAAGTGTGGCAATTGGTTGAATAAGAGAGGGAGAGGGCAGGGCAGCTCTCTTCTTTTGCAACCTCAAACAGAAGTTTGAGGCCTCCATTTTAAGAATGGCTCAAAAATATTTTGAGACCCTATATTGAAGCAATCAAGCAGCCCATTCCAAATGAAAAAAAAAAAAAAAAGCATTGAAACCAACTAGACAAGTGGCCCTATACAACTATACTGAAGCAGCACATTACAAATCAAATCTCTCTCTGTCCCTAGCCCTAGGGCAAAATCGCCCCTCAGCCCCCTCTGTTGCAGTGTTGCTCAGTCTCTCTCTCTCTCTCTACTCTATGCGACTATGCCTAAATTAAATTATGTTGGCGCTACTTTGCTCACACGGGTATTTTCTTCTATTTAGCATTTTTTTTATGTTGATGTTAATTAGGGATTTAGCTGTATGTTTTTTTTGTTTATTTCCTATATATTTGAATTATATTCGTTTTAATAGATTAAGTATTTTGATATTTGTTTGATATATGTGTATTAGTGAATGGTGATAGGTGGTTCTGGGTGAGTCAAATGAAAACCCTTTTGTGAATTGCTTGTTATAGTATGGTTGTAGATTTTAGTATAAGAGAAACTAAAGTATGTAATTTTTCCTTTTTTATATGTCAAAATATAGAAGAGTCTCGTTCTAGGAACTCCCTTAGGACCACCCAAACCTCATGGCCGGCCCTGGGAGAGGGAGAGAGACAGAGAGATTCTTGTTTTTGGAGTTGGATCTTTTCTTCTTTAGGTTTTGGTTTTGCTGTTCATTTTACAATTGGCACTCAATTGCGCGCCTATAGTATTAACAAACAAAATAGCCATCATTCTACCATCAATCTCAAAAAAATCCTTATTACAGAGTCGAGATTCTCTGTCACATTTTTTAATTCACTTTAATTTCATAATTCCCTGGCCTCTTACAAAAGTCCACCTTAAAAAACTTCCTTTCTTAAAAAAAAAAATTCATGATTAATTTTTTAAAGTGAACTTTTATGAGAAGGAACGAGAAACTGAGACATTAAAGTGGAATAGATGATCCCCACTCCTTGTTACATTAGCTGCCAAGGGTTTTGGATGCAATTCAGATAATAAGTTAAACAATTTTCTTTTTCATTTTTAATAATTCATTTCGAACCAAATCCAAACTTGCCACTTAATTTGTATCAATGGTTAAATGGTTTAGTGAGTGGCATATATCCTCGATTACTTTTGGAGAAGATTTTTCAAGTTTTAATACATGAAAGTAGATCAAAACTCATTTATTAATATTTAAAAAATTAGGAAAAAGGATAGATTTCCCTTTTGATAAAAACAAAAAATAAAATTCTTGCCATCCTGTTGATAACTGCATTTAAACCTAAAAAGCAAACAAGCTAGGCCCAACTAAAACCTCCAACCCAATTAGTAACGGGGTTGGATCATTTAATTCGAAGTGAAATCCAACCCAACCTGAACAATGGTCATCCCAATCCTGAGAGCTGATTCCTAAAGCAAACAAGCTAGGCCCAACTAAAACCTCCAACCCAATTGTCCCAAAAATGTCTCTCAAATGATTTACAGATGATCTAACCCTTTTCTTTTTTAGTGAATTATTCCTCCATAATAAATAAAAGGTTAAAATTCATTTGGAATGTCTTTTTGGGACAATTTTTTGGAATATATATATAGGGTCACGGGTTCCCCTTACACCCTATTTTGACACCTATATTTACACCTCGTTTTTAAAACACTACTTATAATAAATGTATTGACGGACCGACCGTTATATTCGATACCTTTCTTATGCATGCCATGTATGCCAAAAATCATAATGAAACAACAGTTAGATTTTAAGAAATATCACTATAAAACATGTGATGTTTTTTATTAATAAAAAAATATAATAGTTCTTCACAATGATATTGTCAAAAACTAACTGTTGGATTACTTCAGTTTCTTTCATACATGACAAATATAAGATAAGTATCTAATCTAACGGCTGGTTTCTCAAAATATTCAACGTACAATAGTATTTTATAAATGATGTGTAAACATAGATGTCAAAATAAGGTGCAAGGGGAACGTGACCCATATAATATTTAAGCTTTATTTTATGTGTAGGATTGAATTGATTTACGAAAAATTATATATATATAGTGGTGAAATAAAACCGGTCAAACTCATTTTCAACTATGAAATTTTCTTAGCTTCCAAACTATCCCAGTATCACATAATCAGGGTTGGCCCTGAGCAGAAGCGAAGGAAGCAACTGCTTAGGGCCCAAATTTTTTTCCCAAAAATAGGGCCCCAAAATTTTAGGAATGTTAATTTTTATTGAAGATTTGAAAGAAATTTGAAGAATAACTGTAAAAAGTTTGAAGAAGAAGAAGAAGAAGAGGAAGGAGGGCCCAAAAATTTTAGGAATTTTATTTTTTATTGTAAATTTGAAGACAATTTGAAAAATAACTTAAAGAAGTGTGATGAAGAAGAAGAAGAAGAAGAAGAAGAAGAAAAGATATTGCCATGACACCGAAAAGATGGTTTCTTCCTTTTATTATCTCTGATTCTGTGTAGTTCGATCTCTTTCTCATTGTGAACTAAAAGAGTTCTTTCTCTCTTTCTTTTCTTCTCTCCGTCAGGTCATGTCCTCTCCTCTTCCTCTCATTAACTCCTACCCATGTGGCTGTCTTTTTCAAATATAAAACTTGGCAACATGCTTGCTAACATTAATCCTTATCCATTTAGTAAAGTGATAATGTAATATACTAGTTAATTAAGTTTTCCTTTGATCACTTAATTTGGTATATGTCTAGAATATTTTTAAAAATTAAAATATAAATATAAAATAAAATAATATATATACATATACACTATAGAGTATCCTAAAATTTTGTTTGGATTAACTTTGTCTAAAATCACTTTTGGAATTCGAAATTTCACTTGATCTTATGGATGGAGTGATAATCAATCACTTCTAGACTTCTAGACAACTTGAAGGGTGGTAGGATGGTTGGCCAAAGTTAGGCTCCTAATTTTTGAAACAATAATTTCTGAATTATATATTGTATGTACTTGATTTAATCATGGAGATTTCAGTTTATTATTATATTTTTTTGCCAAAGAAATAATTTCTCTCTCTCTCACCCCAAGCAAGTAAACAACCATTAATTCTTTCTTTCTTTTTCTCTCTATTTTTTTCAATTTATTATTGTTATTTATTTATTATGAGATTGAAATTTTTTATTTAAGATTTTGATTTACAACTTTAGACTTACTTTGTATTGTAGTATAAATTTATTATTGTTCTTTGTTGTGAGATTGAGAATAAGATTTTGATTTAGGGTTTCGATTTTAGGACTATATGCTTACTAATTACTATATATGGTGGTAGTATGAATTTATTTTAGAGAAGTTAATTGTTTTTTAATTTCTCTCTTATTTTAGGTTTGATTATAGTAATGATATGTGCCATCAAACTTTGTGTTTACTAGCAAATACAAGAATAACAATTGGTAGTTAAATATTTTATACAATTTTTTTTTGTATCATTACATAATAAGGCCCCGCTTTAAAAATTCGCTTAGGGCCCCCCAAATCTCAGGGCTGGCCCTGATCACATTTGAACTAATTAATTAAAAAAAATGCTACTGTCTCCACTTTTGTTGTCTGTTTTTTCCCCAATCTCTCATGCGTGATGGAATCCATACAGAAAAGATCCACGTAAAGAAAGTGGCACCCGGCCATATAGGTGAGACCAAAACTCAATTATTTTCTCAGATTACGAATAAATGAATGAAGAAGCCACTGAATTTAATGGAGAGCTGTCAATAAAATTAGTTGAATTTTTTTATCCTTAATGGCAGAAGTCGTGGTCAATTAGTTTTTGATTCTTATCAAAATTTAAATTTTAGAAGTGATTTTGACAAAAGTTAATTAATTAGGGGACATTGGCTTTTGCCTCAATATATAATTTCTAGTATGATTCATACTAAGGGCTAATTTGCATTAACTTTTCTTAAAATCACTTTTGGAGCTCAAAATTTCATTTGATCTAAGAAATGGAATGATAATCACTTCTAAACAACCTAAGGTGTGATATCATGGATAGATGATAAAATTTTCATTCTAAAAGCTATTGTGACAAAAGATAGGAAGCCCCAACTTTTGCCACAATCACTTTTAGTATATAAATTTTGATATATGAAAAGATGATTTGAACATATATAATTCTAAAGAAATAATTCCCCAAAAATGATTTTAAAAAAAATTAACACAGAAACTCTAAGTCATTATAGCATATAGTATAAAACAAAGGTTGTTAGCTAGGCTGAATTAATGATATGTTAAACGTTTGGTCCTTGTTTGATAATTTTTTATTAACACCTAATATTCAACAATCACCAATTTTCAAGATTGTGACAACAAAAAAAAAATAAAAATGAGACAAGTTTCCAAACTGGTCCAAAAGGCCTGAGTCATGCACATGCAGTCCAATTACGTGACCAAATTGAAGAAGCTGTGTCCTATCAAACTACACGGCTATGCATATAAATTAATCTTTGGTAGAGCTTCTATTATAAGATGTACCATACGCAATTTTGTGTAAGGTGATATTTATAAGGACTAATATATATCATATTTTAAAAATTTGACCGTTGTATTAGTTGAACTGCCTAAGAATTTCATGTTCGACAAAAATCACAGTGATCCAACGGTCAGTTTTTTTTTAAAAATCACCTAAGAAAAACTGGTGATATTTTAAAGAACAAAAAAGTCATAACTTTTCACTGTAATACTTATTAGAAACTGATCGTTAGATTACTGTGAGTTTTGGTGAACATGAAATTCATAAGCAATTCATCTAATCCAACGGTTAGTTTTTTCAAAATCTGCTCTGCATTGGACCCTATAGAAATCATCTTACGTAAAATTGTGTAAGATGCACCTTATATTAGGAGCTCCAATCTATCTCCTTATAGTAAAAGTTCTCAATCCATTGTCCCAAGATGATAGCAGACGTACGTTCCATTTGCCCATGTATTTTCATGTTTTTTATTTTAAACATATGACAGTGTATCGTTATTTATTTATTAATATTATAAGGGTTTTAAAAATTGGGATAAGATCGAATATAAAGCTTTTATATTGTTTTAAAAATCAATTTTCTTTTTCCAAAATTTCATTGAGCACCCAATTCAATTTTCCACTGTGCACGTGTACACATCAGTCACTTCTATTAAAGGGGTCAAGTTCATCTTACACCCTATTTTGACACCTATATTTACACTTTATTTTCAAAATATCATAAATAAACAAAAGTCAAATGCATGTGCTGAAAGCCCGAGTCCGAGTGACATACAAAGAATCAAGAACTTAGAGACATACAAAGAATCAAGATCTTAGAATGAAGAAAAATGAGGTTGATGTCTCCCCCACCTCTGATTTCACATATATATCTTACAAATCATGTGTTTTGCCTTTTAGATGAGTTTGTTTTTTATTAGATTTAGCAATTGAAAACGAGCTTATTATGGTATTTGTCCTAATCTTTTAGTCTCTTAAAGTTTGAAATCTGAATTAATGCATATCTCATAAACTCGTCTATATAAAGCTGCTGAATCCTTCTTGTTTAAAGGCAGAGTTGATCGGAGAGTCTTTTGAGTTAGTGAAATTTCTTGAGCTCTTTATTCATATTCAAGTATAAAAGGTTAGTTTCTTTCCTTCATCCACACTATTGTATAAAGGTAGTTTAGTAATTGAGTGCGCTCACAATTTTAATCAATACCTTTATGTCATTCCATGGTTATTTTATTTCAAAAACAACCTTTAATTAATACTTTTATAAATAAATGTTAGATTAATTGTAAATCATATATAAATTCTCGATCTAAGTGCCCGAATATATGGATGGTTAATTTGATTGGAAATGATGGAATTTTGCATGCAGATGGTTGCTAGATTGGTTCATATCAGCAACAGTGGCAGGAAGGGGACTATTGTAGTGATACCTACTAGTGCAGACACTGAAATGTGCACTGTAATGGGTTCTGAAACAGTAGACACTAACATTTCGTTGTTTACCTCATCGAAACCTACGCAGGTGTACATTCATGATATAGTTGGAGGTGTTTATAAGGATGGACTGCTTGTATTGCTCTACGATGAGAACTCCACCTTAACTATTTGTCTTGGCTACGACCCTGCTAATACCAAAGAAGTTTGTCATGTTGACAATGGTAACAGGGTGGTCATGACATTCACTGAGGTTGATGGCAGGTTGATGATAAAGATTGATGTGCAAGATGTCGAAAAGATAAATTACGATGTGTTGAAGCATATGTCTCAGTGAATATATATATATATATATATCAATTAGGGTAGTTGCCAATAATTAATTTGTGTGTCAGTTCTATATGATTTTCGAGTCTGTTATGTTGTGGTCGTGATTGCAGTTGTGAGAGTGTTATGTGCATGTTAAACTATCACTGTAATCCTATGATTATGTTTGTTCTAATGTTCAAGTAAGTTATGTTTGTGTTGAACTATTAATTGTAATCCTACCATTATGTTTGTTACAATGTTCAAGTATATTATGTCTGTGTGAGTGCTACTTGCATACAGGCCTTCCTCCTTTCTTAATCATCTTCTCTTTTCCATCAATGCGATCGATTTCCATACAAGCAACGATCAATCCGTTATGATTGTGTTTTTTATTTTTTTGATTAGCCAAAAGAAAGTTTTATTAAATTAAACAAGAATACAGCAGGTACATAAGGCAAAACATCACCCAAGCCTCAAATCAGACAGAGAAGAAAGGAAAATTCCATTTGTCCTTCTTTTTCTCATCTCTCGTGCATCTGACTAACTTGGAATAGGTATTTCGAGAAACCAACTGCTGGATTTGATGTTTCACTCATACTTATCATGAATGCAAAAAATCACATTGATCGGTTGGTTTTTGCAATTATGAAAAAAAAAATGTTAAAAATGCAACACCCATCACTCTTGCACCCAATTAATACCCACTACCTTAGAAATACCAAAAAGAGAGGAAAAAAACAAACAAACCCATTACGTACTATTGTTGTGGCTAAGAGGAAATTGGAATAATTTAAAAATAGAAAAACAAGGCGGTTTAATATCAGGCACCAACAACTATTACAATGTCGGTGCTAATTGAAAGATCAAATCCCCTCGGCAGAAAATTAAAGTCTTCATCTCGAAAATTAAATTCAAGTTAATGAGTTGATCTTTCAAGACAAAACCCACTTTATGGGATATATTTACCATATATATGATGCGTCTTAAGTAATTTTCTTGATAGTGATGTGACTAAATCTTATAGAAAGATGCATGAAAGGAGATATAAGAAAAGAGCTAAGAGAATCTCCGTCCCTGCAGTGACTTTTGTTCTTAGAAGCAAGAAGAACTGTTCTCATTCAATTCTTGCATGCTTTTGAAATTGATATATCTTAATTTTCTTCTTAAGGGCATTAGTGTTGCAATCAATTTTACATCTGTTTTGGAGTCATTTAACTCAATTGGGTACTTTAACATCTATAGTTCTATACCTGTTTTTAAAAACTCAATTACCCACTACTTTTATACCTTTTTTTATAATTAATTTAATCCATTTCTCCCACATTTTAAAAACCATCCTTAATTTTAATTTTTATAATTCATTTTTTCAATTCTTATAAATTCTTATTTATTTATTTTTCACACACATAGCGTGTGTTACAAATCTAGTACATTGTTATATAAAACCAACGCTAGAGTTCGATGTACTCAAATTTCAATTCCCAAAATACCCTTTATACAGCTCCTACTAAACTTTGATGAGAATGCCATATATGTCATTTTCTTTACAATCATATGTCCCTATTCTTGAGGAGGTTCAAAAACTCAGGCCTTTTTAATTTTTTTTTCTCCAGCAATTTAATAACTAACCTTTTAATTTTCATAAATATATGCTTTTTTTTTATTATTATTATAAATTCTTATAAATGATTGTTTATCTTTTTTATTCACACACGCTTCCGTGTGATACAAATCTAGGCCTCATTACATTAGCCGGTAGAGGGTTTTGGATACAATTCAGGTAATAAGTTAGACATTTTTCTTTTTTTTATTTTTAATAATTAATTTCGAACCAAACTAGCAAACTTTGCCACTTTGTGTCAATGACTAGATGGTCTAATGGCATATATTCCCACTTTTAAGGGAGATGTTTCGAGTTCCAATACATGGAAGTAAATCAAAATTCATTGTAAATATTAAGAGAGTTAGGATGAGTATAGAAATGACTCGATTTCTATGTATGTGTGTGTGTGTGTATATATATATATATATATATATATATAGACACACACACATACATGAATGATCCAGTACGTGAGCATAAGCAAGACATTTGATCATTGTGATATTTTTGATACGCAAAACATTCATAAGTTCAATATCTAATTTAGCGGCCAGTTTTTCAGAGTATGCACACATCTCACAATTATTTACAGACTTCATGCTTACATAACTTGTGTAAGTATATATATGTGTGCGCGCGCCCGCGCTCTGACTAGATGGAGATTGTATACATGGCACTAAGAGTTAATTTAAACAACAAAAGACATTGATTATGAGAATAATGCTAGACCAAGACCGCATGATTTACATAGTCAATGTTATAACCAGGGACGTAGCTACCATGGGGCAGTTGCCCACCCTGACATTTTGAGGAAAAAAAAATTTTCTTTTAAGTCTCCAAAGTCCAACCCAATGACACAGTCAGTTAGTTGCGTGTTTTGTTTTCCCTCCCCCAAATCAATTTCACAAATCACAAGTCTCCAAGTTGGAAACAGTTCCATTTTCATCTATGATTTGATCAGGAATATGAGAGAAAGATAAAAAAAGTTCCAAATGAAGCATTCAACATTTGTATTTCAGCATTCAACATTTATTTTTATTTTTTTGTGAAAATTTTGTCTTTCACTCTTTTGGGCATCAAAACTGTTACAACTGCAAATGGTTATCTAAAAGAAGATAAATTTCAAATTCTATGTGCACTTTCATGTTAATGTTCGTACATTTGCGAAATTTAAAATTTTAGACAATGCTATTGAATCTAGATTTGTTCGGTGATTTCTAGAAGAAATCGTGATTGGGTTTGCAAAGATTAAACCTATATTGCGATTGGATGTGTGAATTGAATGCTGGTGCCAAAAATTTTGAATTAAGTTAATATATATGCGGGTCCAAGAAATCTTTATAGGGACAATGTGTGAATTGGTGGGGTTGGGGGTTGTATTTTTGTAGTTGTAAGGGTCAGTAAATTTGTTCTTTAGAAATTGGAGTTCCATTTCCTCTATTTTTAGTCCGCTTGATGAGAAAGCTGGAAAAAACAAAATAAAATAGAATTTTGAATCTAACATACTTTGTTTTGTTGCATTGTAAAATGATGTAACTCAACTCTACTAAGCAAACTAGTTATATTTAGCTCACTTCAATAGAAGTTGTCAGGAAAATGTTACCTATTATTTCTCCTCTAAATTTTTTACTCCTGTTTGTAGAGTAATGTAGTTTAACCCATGACTTCATCTCTTTTTGAGGAACCTATCATATGCTTTTTTCAAATTTATAAATACTACATGGTGGTCTATCGTCTTACTGAACCACTCCCTACCTAAGTAAGATGAACACCTCCATATGCAATA
>JAESVK010053108.1:0-12761 GCA_017140935.1 Hamamelis virginiana | reverse complement strand
ATGCGATCAAGAGAGAACAAGAATCAAAATTTGAATCATTTAGGACTTGATTTGGATTATAATGACCTTGGTTACAAACGAAAGAAAGAGAACACCAAGATGAAATGACTTACAAAAACTGTTTGGATTACTACCCAAGCCATCTCATTTATCAACAACTAAAAACAACAAAACAACTCTAAGACATACTTAAACTGAACTAGACACACTTAGCTAAAAGACTCAAAAGAACAACTCCGACTCAAACCCTGCCAACCAACTACTCAGCTCTATCACCCGCATCCTCCTGGTGTCCAACCTCATCTACATGAGCATCCCTAGCTGGGACCTCAGCTCTAGCCTCCTCAGGCTCCGCGAATAAAGAGAAATCAAAGGCAGTAAGAGGAAGCTCCTGCTGGATACGCCATAAAACCCTCTGCCTAGTGGACTGCCGCTGAAGCTCGGCTCTAATCTGCTCATGCTCCCTCATCAAGGCCTGCTGCCCCTCCAACAACTGTCTCTGCCCATCCACTAACTGTAGTAACAAGCCCTCAATACCAGAGGGATGGGCAGGTACAGACTCAGCTGGCCCAGATGGCCCTGAAGTAGTCTCGACCGGCTCCGATGGCACTGTCTCAGTAACTGCTGGCTGAGATGCTAGCTGTGGTGGCTCTGGTAATGTGCCCTGACGCCTCAATAATGCAGACTGAGCAGCTCTCAAACTCCTCGTCAAAGTGACTGGAGTAATAGGTCCCTCTCCCCATAAACTCTGCTCCGATGACTTACACCCAGCCTCAATGCATCGCTGTGTAATCATCTGGGGAAAGGGCATGTTCTGCTGTGGTGGACAAAGCTGGATAAAAGAACGCATCTCCCTGAAGATCAGATGGGCAATGTCAATCTCGTCCTCGCCCATAAAAGCTATCAACAACCTGATCATATCCAAGTGGATGCTGCTATCCGTCCCTCGAGGTCTCAAGTTGCATAAAAGCAACTTGATCATCACCGCATAGATGGTCTTCATAGTGCCACTCGTGAAATTGCCCCCGGAGTAGCGAGCTGGGTCAACACAGACAATCTGAGCACACTGGGCTGGTGTCAACAGAGGGTGCTCAATATCATGCTCAGCAGGAGGAAATGTAATGGATGCAGGAACAGGGCGCTCACAACCCAGGTACTGTGCAATCCAATCCACAGATAGCTCGACTGACCGCTTGCCCACTTGGGCAACCAACATCTCATCATCACGCTCGTGTGTCCGTGCGACAGAATAAAACTCTCGCACTAAAGAGGGTTTATAACCCTTTCCCTTCGTCAACCAAGCTGTGAGGTGTCGCCACTCCAGACGAGTCACGAGAGGTGTTTCTTCCAAAAACTTCGAGGCATCCACAAACCTCTCCACATTGAACTTCTTTTCCTTCAGCACATCTGCCCAACTTTTTACCTCTGTTTTCTGTTTTTTCTGTGGTGGTGGTCTTTCTTTTCGGGAAGTACCAGACCATTTGGCGGGCCTAGATGTCAGAGGCTTTTTGATGCCCCCAGTAATGCCAATAGTCGGATGCTCGGTGTCCACCTCATACGGGTCAAAGAACTCGCTGTCATCATCAGACTGGACCCTAGAATCTGACCCAAGAGGTCGTCGGAACGTAGGATCAGAGGCGGACTCGCTGTCCGAATCAGTGCTGTCCTCATAAACTACCCTCTGTCCCTTACCCACAGACGGGTTCTTCATACGCGCCGGTCTAACAGGCGGTACCTCTCGAACGATAGGCCCTGTCTCCGGCCTCGTTTCCGGCTGATCCGGATGGACTACAACAGATTTACCCTTATCTAAGGGTACAGCAGGTTGCTTTTGACGCACCATTCTCAAAGTTTTTTAATCGTTCACTTCTTCCCACCACCACCTCAATTCACAGACCCAGTATACACAATATGGCAAAATTTTCCACAGCAGCAATATCACAGTAATGAAAAATAATTTCCCTCTAAACACAACCCAATCAAACAACTTAATTTCTACTCCAAAGATACAAACGTCACAACCACAAGACTGACCTTAATTCCAGAGACTGACGAAGATGTGAAGAAACCAAAATCCTGAAGCCTCGCCGGAGTTATGACCGGAAAATATGTTGATGAGAGCCGGCAGTAAGAGGGGGTGTATTTGCAGTAGCGATAATGGTGGTTAACGCACTGTTGAAGAGAAAAATAGAAGAAGAAGGGAAAGAAAGGAAGAGAGAGAGAGGCGGAGCTGTGCTACACTGGACGAGACAAGGCGGAGATGATGGTGGAGATGGCGGTTGGCCGGCGGTGGTAGCAAGCGCACGGGTTTGAAGGTGAAAAGGCGCGGGAGAGAGAGAGAAAAGAATAAGAAAAGAAAAGAAGGAAAAAAGAAAATAACAAGAAAAAGAAGAGAAAAAAAAAGAAATAAGAGAGGCGGTGCCCGCGTGACCCAAAAAGATTTTTTTTTAAATCTGGGTTAACCCTATCGATAGGGTTGAGGACCTATCGATAGGGGTAAGGCTCGGTCTGCAGGGAGTTGAAACTGAGAATGTAACCTATCGATAAGGTATATGACCTATCGATAGGCCTATCGATATGTTGTGAGACCTATCGATAGGACTTAGCTCTATCTGCAGGATTTCAAAACTGAGAACGTAACCTATCGATAAGGTATATGACCTATCGATAGGAAGACAGAAAATTGCACCACAAACATCATGTTTCTTCAATTCCAAGCGGCATGAGACATCTCACAAGCTCACACCACTATACATAAAACGAAACGACTCAAAAACACAATGATCAACCCACGGCTACCTAAGTAATTGAAAAAAATTGGACTTGACGGCTCAAAACCGGGTACAAATGGAGATACGACTGACTTAAACCAAGTGAAAGGCTTACAAACTCAGAATGAAAGCCTAAAATCATATTCTAAAAATTTTGTTTTAATGTTCTCAATTGATCACAATTCATCCATGACACATAAGCACTTAATCAAGTAAAAATACAATGCACAATCAGTCGAACAACCAAATAGCTGGAATGAGTAAATATGAAAATTTGTGCCCCAGAACAACAAGATTGGCTCAAAATATGCATAAACGGTTATAAATCTCCACTCTAAACGAGGATCTTCGTCACATACTCATCTGCTACAGATAATATTCAAATCGATTCGTGCACGTGCAGTGTAATTAGGAACAAACTAATTCAAAGTTCGGAAATAATTTATGCACAAAGTATAGTATCATGGGTATTATGATGCACAATATTTGAGAAATTGCTGTTAAAGACAAGAAATGAGAAAATTTTCCTAGCTGACTGCAAGACAAGAGGCAAAATATATAATCAAAATAATGGAATCACAAATTGAAATGCATGTGAAGTCCCACCCTCCAACTTAGATCCTCTCATTGTCCCCAATGAGGAAGAAGAAAGAATGCAAGTCAGAAAGAAAAAGACTCAAACGACATTAATGTGAAGAATGAACACCCCCTCCAACTTGGTCCTAGCATTGTCCCCAATGATGGAGAATATCAAAGAATGGACCGAGAAGGACGGAAAATTCAAGTACGGACAAAAGCTAATAAAAACTAAGGTAACAACATGGGTTTCCTCCCAAGAAGAGCTAAGTTTAACGTCCTCAGCCAGACGTAGTGGTAGTTCTCAGTCGAACTCATAAGTGGGATCCTCAAGATCCATGGACTCAACCACCATACCATCCCGAGTCAAATCCCCATTCCCAAAGCCTTCAATGTAAGGTTTTAGCCTTTGGCCATTCACCGTAAATGAAGAACCATTACGGGGATTGTGAATCTCAATAGCACCGTGGGGAAAGACATTGGTAACCGTGTAAGGCCCATCCCATCGAGACCTTAGTTTGCCCGGAAATAATCGCAACTTGGAATTAAAAAGCCAAACTCGTTGATTAGGCTCAAAAGTTTTTCGAGTAATATGTTTATCATGAAATTCCTTCATTTTGGCCTTATAAATTTTTGAACTTTCATATGCCTCGTTGCGAATTTCCTCAAGCTCACTAAGTTGAAGTCGGCAGTGAGAACCCGCTTCCTTCATCTCAAAATTAAACTGACGAATAGCCCAAAGGGCTTTATGTTCGAGCTCAACGGGAAGATGGCATGGTTTGCCATAAACGAGCCGGTAAGGGGACATACCAATGGGAGTTTTATAAGCTGTACGGTAAGCCCAAAGAGCATCGACAAGTCTCAAAGACCAATCTTTACGGTCGGGCTTGACCGTTTTTTCCAAAATATGTTTGATCTCCCGATTGGACACTTCCACTTGCCCACTAGTTTGGGGATGATATGGGGTCGCGACTTTATGGGTAATGGAGTATTTGGCAACAAGTGCCGCAAAAGGTTTATTATTAAAGTGTGAACCTCCATCACTAATGATAGCCCTAGGACACCCGAATCGAGAGAACACGTTCTCTTGAAGGAACTTCAGAACTACCTTATGATCATTTGTCCTAGTGGCAACTGCCTCTACCCATTTAGACACATAATCCACAGCCACTAGAATGTACTCAAAACCATGAGAGATGGGAAAAGGTCCCATGAAATCAATACCCCAAACATCAAAGATTTCTACTATAAGAATCGGGTTCAAAGGCATCATATCTCTCTTAGACATAGAGCCCATCTTCTGGCAATTATCACAGGACCTACAGAAGTCCATAGCATCTCGAAACAGGGTAGGCCAATAGAAACCACATTGAAGAACTTTAGCAGCGGTTTTCTTGCCACTAAAGTGTCCACCACAAACCAGAGTGTGGCAGAACTTCAAAATCTCATGCACCTCATTCTCAGGGATGCATCGGCGGATCACTTGGTCCACACAGTACCTAAACAAAATAGGATCCTCCCAAAAATAATTTCTAATTTGTGAAAAGAATCGATCCTTATCCTGTTTGGCCCAAGTAGATGGTATAAGCCCTGTAGCTAAATAGTTAACAATGTGAACGAACCAGGGCAACGATACCTGAGAAACTGCAAATAATTGCTCATCGGGAAAAGAATCCCGAATCGGAAGGGTATCACTATCCTTATCAGCTAGAATCCTAGATAGGTGATCAGCAACTACATTCTCCGACCCTTTCTTATCCTGAATTTCAAAATCGAATTCTTGTAAGAGAAGAATCCATCTAATCAACCTAGGCTTGGTTTCTTTTTTGGAAAGAATGTACCGTAGAGCAGCATGATCAGAGAAAACAATGACTTTTGACCCTAACAGATAAGAACGGAATTTATCTAAGGCATAGACAACAGCTAGTAACTCTTTTTCAGTGGTGGTGTAGTTCATTTGAGCATCATCAAGAGTTTTACTAGCATAATATATAACTCGAGGAAATTTATCTATCCTTTGACCCAAAACAGCCCCTATAGCGTAGTCAGACGCATCACACATAATCTCAAAAGGATAGGACCAATTCGGGGGGCTGCATAATAGGAGCAGTGCTCAAGAGAGAGCGCAGTGTGGTAAAGGCTTTCAGACAAGCCTCATCAAAGACAAAGGGAACATCCTTGGCAAGAAGATTGCACAAGGGCCTAGAGATTTTACTGAAGTCTTTGATAAATCGCCGGTAAAAACCGGCATGTCCAAGGAAGGACCTAATCTGCTTGACCGTGGTAGGGGGTGGCAACTTAGCAATTAAATTAACTTTTGCACGATCAACCTCAATACCACGACTAGATACCACATGTCCCAAGACTATACCTTCACGAACCATAAAATGGCTCTTTTCCTAACTTAGGACCAAATTGGTTTCACAGCAACGCTTTAAAACCTTGGAAAGATTAGAAAGGCATGAATCGAAAGATGAACCAAAGACTGAAAAATCATCCATAAAAACCTCTAGAAAATCTCCAATCATGTCAGAGAAAATGGCCGTCATACATCTTTGGAATGTACTAGGAGCATTGCATAGGCCGAATGACATGCGCCTATAGGCAAAAGTGCCAAAAGGGCAAGTAAAGGTGGTCTTTTCTTGGTCCTCGGGGTATACTGCAATTTGGTTATATCCAGAATAACCATCTAAAAAACAATAAAAACTCTGCCCCGCAAGTCTTTCGAGAATTTGGTCAATGAAAGGAAGTGGAAAGTGATCCTTCCTAGTCCTAGAATTAAGCTTCCTATAGTCGATGCATACTCGCCACCCAGTGGTAGCTCGAGTAGGGACTAGAATACCCTCTTCATTTGCAACTACAGTTATACCGGACTTTTTAGGTACAACTTGGGTAGGAGCTACCCAAGCACTGTCAGAAATGGGGTAGATGATACCCGCATCCAACAACTTCACAACTTCCTTCATAACCACTTCCTTCATGTTGGGATTGAGCTTTCGCTGCATTTCCCGTGAAGGCATAGCTCCTTCCTCAAGATGGATTCGGTGCATGCAAATAGATGGATCTATACCCTTAAGATCGGCAACCGACCACCCTATGGCTTGTTTATTCTCATCTAGAACTTTCATGAGTTTACTCTCCTGCTCTATACTTAAATCAGAGGCAATGATAACCGGAAGAGAGTCATTATCACCTAGAAACTTATACTTAAGATTTTCCGGTAAAGGTTTCAGCTCAAGTTTCGGGGCAATCTCTAGAGATGTAGGCATGGAAGTACTAGACAATTGAGGCAAGGCCTCGACTTTAGGCTTCCAAGGTAGGTTGCCTAATGCAGGAGTTGACTCGAGAATCTGATTCACCTCTAGGATAGACTGGTCAATATCAAAATCCTCATAATTAAAATGTGCCAGACATGACTCTAAAGGATCCTAAGACAGAATAAAAGGCAAAGCCTCCTCGACTGCATGGTTAATGACGTCTACAAATGAGCACTCCTCAAGGTGATGAGGGTGTGTTACAGCATGGTACACTTGAAGCTTATCCTTCATATTACCAAATGAAACTTCCATGATACCCGACCGACAATGTAGGACTGCATTTGCAGTCACAAGAAGAGGTCGACCTATGATGACAGGAATTTGAGGTCTAGTGGTATTTACAGGCTCCATGTCTAGAACAATAAAATCGGCCGGAAAGACAAAAGACTCGATCTTAACTAACACATCCTGTAACACACCCCTAGGGACCTTGGTCGACCTATCGGCAAATTGTAACACGGTGGGTGTAGGTTTGAGCTCACCGAGCTCCATCTTCTCATACACAGAGTATGGAAGAATATTCACACTGGCCCCATAATCAATCAAGGCCCGGTCTACATAGTGACTCCCTAAGAAGCATGGAATAGTCGGAGTACCCGGGTCTTTACGTTTGACAGGGACGTGGTACTGGACCACAGCACTTGCCACATCCGAGAGGACCGCTGATTTAGCGAAATGCACACGCTCCTTGCGTTGCTGAGTACATAGGTCCTTCAAGAATTTAGCATAAGAAGGGATCTGCTTAATGGCATCTAAGAGTGGAAGATTAATGTGCACTTGCTTAAAAACTTCTAGCATTTCACTCAAAGACGCTCCCTTCTTCTTTCCTCTAACAGGCGCAACTAACGCCGATGGGAATGGAGCCTTGGGCACATAGGATGCCAATGGATCATCAGAACTAGAGGGAAAGTTATCCCTCTTAGGCTCACTCATTACCCCCTTCCCTTTCTCATTCTCACTCTTTTTCTTTTCACTCACTTCCCCAACCTTAGGAACTCTAGACACATTCCCATCCTCATTAACTCTCTCCTCAACCTTATTATCAACAATTTTTCCACTTCTGAAAGTAGTGACCGCTTTTACATCCTCATGATAGTGAGAGTCCTGTGAAGAAGAACTCTCGGCCAAGTGTGCTCCTTTAGGGTTATTGATGGGTTGACTCGGAAGTCTTCCCTCCTCTCTACGGCTCAGAGTAGCTGCAATTTGTCCAACTTGAGTCTCTAACTTAGCAATGGATTGTGAATGAGAGCTCAGGAGTTGACTATTAGCTTCTATGTTTTTCAGAGCTTTAAGAACTTGCTCTTCGAAACCACTACTTCTTTGGCTTTGAGGTGTTTGTGATGGATGGACACTTTGGTTTTGAGACTGGGACTGAAGGTGAGATGGTCTATAAGGTGGTGCAGCATTAGAATTTCCCCCTTGGAAGTTGGACCTAGGGGCTTGCTGATAGGTATTACTCGACCCTTGGAACTGGTTTCCTGTCCCTTGGGAAGGTTGAGACCACCGCAAGTTAGGGTGACTCTTCCATCCCGGATTATAAGTATTCGAGTAAGGATCATTCCTTGGGTTAGAGAACCCTTGGGCTGCATGGACCTGTTCCTGAACAAACTCGGGGTATTGGGGAGCCATAGGACACGACAGAGTGTCATGACTATTATCTGCACAGATGTCACACACTGCACTCACTGGAGTGACAGATGAAGGAAAAGTCCTAGGTGGTTGACCTTGAGCAGCAAGCAGTTGATCCATTTTCACAGACAATGCCGCCACTTGTTGGTTTATCACTGTGGTACTCTCTACCTCATACACACCCTTCCTAGAATTAGAGGTTGAAGACGAACCTCTATCATTTTGATTCATCGAAGCCATAATGACAGAATCCTCACTGAGAATTTCGAATAAATCCCATGCCTCCTCGGCACTCTTCCTTAAAATTGCACCTCCACTAGCAGAATTCACTAGACTCTTATCCTTAGCACATAGACCCTGGAAGAATGACTGGACAACTTGCCAATCAGGAATACCATGATGGGGACACAATCGAAGGAGTTCCTTCATTTTCTCCCATGACTCATGAAACGACTCACCCTCTCTCTGAACGAAATGGGTAATAGCATACCTCATTTGAGTGGTACGACCAATAGAGTAGAACCTAGCCAGAAATAATGTCTGAAGATCAGACCAAGTGGTGACAGGCTCTGTGGTCCTAAGGGTGTTAATCCAGGTCTTAGCTTTATCTCGCAGAGAATACGAGAATAGGAGTAGTTTAATGGCATCAGCAGTGAGGCCCTGAATTCTAATGGTGGAACAAATCCCTAAAAACTCAGTAAGGTGATCGTATGGATTCTCCCTATCCAACCCATAGAAGGTTGGTAACATCTGAAGTGTGGCATGACGAATCTCATACTGGACGTTTTCAATATTAGGGATTTGGATGCAGGAAGGTGGAGTAAATGCACCAGGCATGAAGTGATCTCTAATCATCCTAGGTGCTGGCTGGACTTGCTGTGGAACTACAACAGGTCGAGGTGGGTCTTGACCTTGGTTTTCCATTGGAATGACAAATTCTGACCCTAGATCGGGTCGACTTGCTCGAAGAGAACGTAAGGTACTTTCTAACTCTAGGTCAAGCGGTTGTAGGTCACAGGACACAGACCTTCTACCGTGCATGCAAATAACCCCCCAGATGAATGAGATGCAATGAGTGACTTTAAGATATTATGAAAATAAACTTGAGATGAGAAGATACTCCCCTCGGTCCCGATTGCTAATCTTTATGCGGTCCTATCCAAAACTTTGACACCTGGGCAAAATTTTATATATATTTTTTAGCAATTTTTGGCTTTGGCCTTAGCGCGCAAAATCTTCAGCGGACCTGTAAGTCAACAACCTGAATCGAGAAGAAGGGAAGATCAGTAGAAACAGGAAAATAAAATCCTAAGCTACAACTAAAACAAGATCCATTATAAATTCTATAACCGTGCAATAGTCCCCGGCAACGGCGCCAAAATTTGATCGGCCCAAACAAGGGAGGTTATTTCCTTGTTCGTGATCAAGATTTAAATTTATAAAACTACTCGTGCTTGTAACCTCAATTCGTTAGAAAAGTAATTAGTGCACGGGTGTCGAACACAGGGACTAATGGCTGAGTTATGAGAAGTTATTCTGATTCTGATTTTAGTTACCAAACAGATTCTTGATTTTGAAAGGTTGGTTGTTTGTTTAAACTAGCAAGCATGAAAATATGTTTAAATCTTAATTAAAGGAAAACCCCGGGTTTCGAATCCACTTTAGTTAGGGAGTTATTATGCATATGATTAATGCAAAGGCTTCGCAATCGTTTATGATCGGTGATGATCTAAACTACAAGAATAAATCATCAAAGATATATTACGCTTGTATTCATATAGTGAACTCATCCAAATAAGGCATAACCTGTCAAGCGAAGCATGCACAGGTTATCCTAATTAGGTATGAGCCACCTAATGAATAATAACGTATTCAAATAATACTATTGCACAACCAATATGAATATAATCACAGAAAACATTCATATGAAAGGATAAAAGATTCATTAAAGAGCGGATTGCATAGAACGGCAATCTCTCAAAGTTGTACAATTATCATAACCTATTACAAAACCTTGAACCTTAATCAATACATAATCAAACCACTAACCAAGCTTCATCTACACCCAAGGAGAAGAGTTTAGCTGCTCATAATCGGGGCTGAATCACCGGAGGTCTTCGTTCCTTCCATGTGCAGCCAATATCTCCGTTGAATGGTATGAGAATGATGAAAGCAAATATCACAGAGGTTTGTCCTGAGTCTGGGATGAAAGACGATGCTCTTTAGGTCTCCCAATATGTCTTTAAATAGTGCCCAACCCTTTTTATTCGAGCTCTGCCGAATCTAGCCAATTCCTATTTGCTAAAAAGGAATTCTAAGCACTTTAGGAAACTGCCCGCTCAAACCTATCGATAGGCCTGGAGCCCTATCGATAGCCCTATCGATAGGCCTATCGATAGGCCTAGAGACCTATCGATAGGTGATGTGTGCAGATGCTAGAAAACTGCATATTCTTCAATCCGAGAGCTTCCCTATCGATAGGGTAGGTAGCCTATCGATAGGCTTGGGTATGTTTTGTATAAAAACCTTGGATTATCTGCTTTTCACGCTCGGCGTTCATCCTGGCATGCTACATTTGCTCCCATTCATCCATGTGCTCTCTTTGGGTTGTTGATTTTGGTCTTTCTGAGGGAGTTTAACCTATACAAGATAAAAAACATACATAAGGATAAAAACCCATTAAATCAAAGTACTTACAGTGTAAAACTCCCGATGTTAGCCTCGAATGCTTTAAAACGAAGCTTGATTGTGGAACAATCACTAACCTAGCATGATCATAAAAGAAGAACAAGAAAAGAAAACTACAAAAGAACTTTAAAATACTAACCTCTTTCTCTGCCTCCTTGCTTCAATCCTTCTCCTCAAGCTCCAAGCCTTCTTCTCAAGCTCCAAGGACTCCAAGGACCTCAAGAAATTTAAAACTTAAGATAGAGTGCTATGGGGGAAGCTTGTGCAATTGCTCAAGCCTCTACTCTCCAAGCTAGCTCTCTAAAGCTTATTCTGTGTGTTGAAACTGATTTCAGGGCCCTCTATTTATAGGGAGGCCTGAGTTTGATCAATAGCTGAGTTTAAATCTTCTAGGAATGATCCAAGGGCTCAAAACCAGTCTTCTAAGGTGTTCATACTCATCCAAAAGTCCTCATGGCCGAACTGGACACATGGCAGGGCTTCGAAGAGTCCCGGGCAAAAAAAATACTCAAAATAGGCATTTATTGGCTGAAGGAATCGACAACCATCCACCCTGGGATGGTTGGCCGTCCCTCATGGATGTTGGCCGTCCCTAGGTGGACGGCCATTGGTCCTCCATGCTATTTTTAGCCTGTGTGGGCCTATCTCAGCCTGTTTCGTCCCGGTTTCGGCTTTTTTCGGCTTTTCGGGCCTGTTTTAAGTCCAAATTTGACGATTCAAGTGCCGAAACGATCGTGATTCGATTCTCCATGTTTTAAGAAGTGTTTGAAGTGAAAATTCATTGACCTAGGTCAAAGGTTTAGGGAAAAGTCGACCGATTAGCTGTTTAGGGCCTGCCGGGCCCAAATTAAGGTTTTGAAATTTGCTAACCGATTGCTTTCGAAATCATTTCTTCTTCTTGAAACACGTTTTAAAATGTTTTAGGAAAGTGTTTTGAAGCCTTTGAAGGCTTTGGTTTGATAAAAATATTGAATCCTGGTCGTTTCCGGTCGAAACCCTAATCTGGGCTTTGAAAAGGCCTTTCGAGCTTCAAGAGCCAATCATGAGCCAGAAGGCTCCACAGATCTTGTCATTGATCAAATTAGCTACCAAACACACTTTACATATCTATGCCAAAACCTCGAGACCATTCGAGACAAAATTGACAGTCATTCAGGGCTTTTGTGATTCAAAGGACTAAACTGCCCTTCAGTCACAAAATGCCTTATTTTCTATCAAGCCTGGCTCAAAATGCCATGAAACTTTACAGGGATACTCCTAGACTCTCTAAAAATATAATGCAAAAAGAACCGACTCAATCTGACCTAAAAACCTACATGTGATAATGACTTCTACCTAATTACTCAAAAAGGTAAAACTGGCAACTTAGGGTTTTAACACCCTATTTTACCTCTAATTACAGGCAACCATTCATGATCATACTCGTGGTCAAAAATGGATGTCTACATGATGTCATTAAATACATGTTGAGTCGACCTATAGTTAGAGGGAAAATAGCCAAGTGGACTTTCATTCTGACCGAATATAGTTTACAATACGTACCACAGAAGGCCGTTAAAGGACAAGTTCGAGCCGATTTCTTGGCAGATCATCCTAGTACAGATTTAGAACAACAAATCCTACCAACTTTAGAGATAGGTATGATCAACCTTACCCCTTGGACACTTATTTTTTACGGTTCAAAAACGGACCAATGTGCGGGGGTAGGAATTATCATTTCACCAACAGGCACAAGTACATGCCTATCTTTGATATTAGAATTCGATTGTACAAACAATCA